>JAUZST010013007.1:2250-35907 GCA_034779995.1 Parotocinclus haroldoi
CCCCCCCCCCCCCCCCCCCCCAAGGGACCAACGTTTGGTGATGTCTGTTGTGGTAAACTTGGACATATTGTACATATTGTTAAATAAATAAAGATAACATCATGTAAAGATGTAAATGTTTAATATTAAACTAGGTGTTCACTTTTCAACTAGTCTACTTGTCGACTGTTGAAGCCATTACAATTAAGTGGAGCAGCAAAATTTAGCAATGTTTGGGATTGGTCCATTTTTGTCTAGGGGTTTTGATGACTTGATTAAACTACATTTCACTTTATTTAGACTTTACTTTGCCTGAAAGCCAGGTGAAATGAGCGCCAAATATGCAAGTTGGTCATGCACAATAAAACCTTTTAAAAGAATGGCTGCTGCATTCCGAAATAAAAATGATATAATGGTAAAATGTTTCACAAATAAGGGGTTTACATTGTTGAGCTTTACGTCGCCTCTCAGTTAACGGAGACGCGTTCAAGTGACGCAGTGGCGAACAATTAATGAAATGGGTATAACACTTGCGTTTACGAATCGACTCCCGTGAAGGACTCGTTCAAGAGTCGATTCTCTCACGTAAGTCTGTCGGCCATCTCTGCCCTAGAGTTCGCTCTGCCCCTTTAACTATTGGCGGCCGCTGGCGCGTCTCGGCTCACCCGGAGAAGAATGAAACAACACTAAGGGAGAATCATGGCGGCTCCTCTCGGCCGGGACACTCTACCTGAGCACTGGTCTTACGGAGTGTGCAGAGATGGCAGAGTCTTTTTCATCAAGTGAGTGAACCCAGAGGACATGCGAATCGTGGTACGGTGTGCGCTCGTTGTTTTATTTGACCTCGAGCCTTACGGTAACAGGTGTTTTCTTTTTACCCAGCGATCAAACTCGAACCACCACTTGGCTCCATCCCCGCACAAGAGAACCTGTCAACTCGGGGCACATGATACGATCAGGTACGAGTAGCGGTACGGTCATTTCGGGATCATTAGTGTAAACTTTTTAGGTAACTCGGTATCCGGTGTTTCTGCATTAAAAGCAGGACTGGTACCGTATCATTCCCAAACTTGTATCGCCTAATAGGATCTAGAGCCTATAGACTTTTCCTGTCTCTCTGCAGATCTACCACGGGGATGGGAGGAGGGTTTCACCGCAGAAGGCGCAAGCTACTTCATCAAGTAAGAGCTTTTCTGGTTCTTTTTGGTAAAGCAAAGCGAGACCGCGCTAAAGTGGAGCTGCATTGCTTTCCGCATCACCGCCCTGCACTGATCCCGCCAACGGCGACACAACTTGCGCTTCACTACTGACGCTGCGCGGTTTGTCCGCAGCGCTAAGCTCCCACAAACTGAGCATACGCTTTCAATGTGCTTGATTTATGATTACAAATCAATTAACCCTACGTCATGTAAAGACAAGCAAGTGCTATGTCCTGATCAAGACGCTAAACGTTGCAAATGCATCACTGACATAATTAACCCACTGGTCCAGTTGGAGCGTGTAGTCTAAATGTAGTAGGGCTGATTAATCCGTTCATGATGATTAAAATATGGGCGACTTAGACATGTATCAGAAGCCTGCAATATGCATGCAGGTTAACTAAGCTGTTTTAGCACTCACAACCAATTCCAAGTCAGTAATATTTGTGCTTTCGATAACCCATGACTGTGGCATGAACCAAAGCAAACACTGAATGCAAGTCAAATTACTACAGGTTTCTTTTTTAATAATGATGACACATCATCTAAAGACATTTAATCATAGTTTTACTTATTTGATGAACCTTCACAATTAAAAAATAAAAAAATAGCCTGCAATGTGCAAGCGCTCTGATGAGAGACAGATCTGATGTCCATACATCTTCCATATGTGGTTATTTTGGGTATCTTTCATATAGCATGGCATGATAGGATACAAAGCATTATTTGAAGTTCTATAGACCTTGAATTATAATAGCAACTTTTGTCTACAAACAAATGTCAGTGTGGTAGTATTTTTAACATTCATATGTGAGCCTTCTATGTAATCTCGGATCCATTTTTCGTTGTTTTTGATACATCATGGCATAACATGATCCAGAAACAAACAGATTGTTTGTCAAACTACTGCAGGTCAGTAGGGAACTGTAACTGACATGAATTAACGACACCAGCTTTTTAAATATTGAAATGAGACTTTGTGTGTTTGTGTGTGTGTATGTTTTACTGTTGCAAGAAAGATATGACACATTTTTTAAGCTTTATAATATTAGTATATTCATCCTTTGATATTTGTAACAGTTTTCGAAAATGAGTTGGTGCTGAATATAAGTAACTCCAGATTTGAAGATTTGAGAACCACCTGTCTAGTCTTACATATATTTGAAGAATAGGTAAAGAACACTCATTATAAACAAACTAGTAATAAAATAATTTGTGACAAGCATCATGTCTGAAGCCTACATCCAGTAACTGCCTTGTATACACCACACCATGTTTTCATTCTCTATGGCGATTTTCATGAACTGTCCCTTGCCTTAATTTTCTTTAATCAGTCCTTTGCCAATGTTGGAGGCAAAAGTCAATCAGTACTTCTTTCCCTTTCCCCCCTCAAAATTTAGCACATTTTTCATGACAAATCTTATAATGAGCATACTTGCAGTTAGCCTTTTGGTACACATCCTTATCCAGAGTGACTTAGAACTGATACAGTTTTCCAATCCAAGCAAAAGTGGCTTAGGGCCTTGCTTAAGCACCAAACAGTTGAAGCTTGGCAGAGGTGACACTGGAACCCTGGGCCTTCTGTCAGTACACATGCACAGGTCTGTTGTGAAGCAGGGCATACCTTTCAGCATTCCATTTACAACATGTCTAGATAGTCCAGTTACCCAGCTTGTGCAAAATTAACATGAACTGCAAACAACATTAATTTCGGTTGGTTGTGCAAATAAAAGCATGACACGTGGTTGTTAGCTGCATTTTTAAGTATAGTGCTCACAAAAATTAAGGGACACTTCAAAATGAAATGTACCGTACTAAAATATCCCCTATTTTTTGTGAGCAGTGTCACAGTTTGCAGTGCACAATGTAGTAACAGCGAAGTCGCTACTGTACTGTACTACAGTCTGCTGCATTGTTCGGGTGCTGAAGAATTGTTTTAGCATCGGTATTATGACTAGACGCACAGATCTATCGGTCGGGTTTTCAGATTTAGCTTGCACTTGTGACTCTTGACAGTGGAACAAACAGACACACATGGACAGCACAGTTCTTCAACTAACATTTGACTAATTCAGAATTCAATTCATGTTTGTAAGGAGCTTTAAAGAGCCTGGCTTGTCTGTCTGTTTATTGTTGGGTTCTTGTGCGCCTGTGTAATCTGTTTTATGTGCGCAGGACTATTAGTTAATAAACACTCGCAGTGTTTGTTTTAATTGTGCTGTACCATTTATTCCCAAGATTTAGGGTAATGGGATGTGTAAGTGCATTAAATAAGGTATATGCAACATGAGTGGGGCGATTTAGTGTCTGTACTTGTACCCTTGCATTAGCTGGAAACAGCTAATGGTAATAAAGTGCAGTACAATTTGAGCAAGTTGACAGTGTTTGATAGTTACAAGTACAAACCACACAGTGGCAGGTATAAGCCAACAAAACCTATATTTCATTAAAAAATATCATTTGTAAGTCAGAGAAAGAAAATCGGAATGGGATGGTTATATATGAATATAAATCACAATAGGCCAAGAAGATTGCAGCCGATGCGTCTCTAATAATGGCTATATGTATGGTCTCTTTAATATAATACAACCAGACAATACAGGAAACAAAACAAACACATTTTCAGAAGGGGAATGGTAAAAAGTCTAAGAAATGCTAAAGCTCATAAAGTATTTTGTAACTATTTCCTTGCTAAAGCAAGAAATCTGCTGTCCTAAGATTTTTGCATAGTACTGTAGGTCTATAGGTGAGGGAGAAACCAGAGTCCTAGGGGATATTTAGAAATGAATACAATTTCACTCTGTGTGTTTGGGCAGTTTTAGGTGACGCTTTGGGTGAACAGTCAATACGGGGCACTCTCGTCCAGTTTGACATGCTTCTGTTCACCCTCATTGAATATATCACTTGCTACAAAAACACGATAATTGAGTTTGCAACTCATTTGTGTAATCGAATAACTTTCTGACTTCAAACGACTATCAAACAGCTTTTCTGATCATGTTGTTCAATGAAATAAAATCGAATTATATATTTTTTTTATCGCTTCACATTTATTTTAAAATATCTGATAATTTTTGTGAGCAGTGTATGTATACGTGTATCACAAAGAAAGATTACATCTTTATTTTCTGAAGGTTACAGCAGTCACCAATCAGTAGAAAGTATACAGACCCTTGATTTCAATGGCGAAGGGATATCACCAGTCTCTCACACTGCTCTAGCGTGATTGTGGTCCACTCATCTTGCAGTCTCTTCCCTAGTTCGGTGACTGTTGTGGGTTTGTTGTCCATAATTTTGTCACCAGTGATTTTCCAGAGGTTTGCTATTGGGTTTAGATCAGTACACTGGGCTGACCATTTAATTGTTTCAGTGTTTTCAGTTTCAACTCTTTCACCCGTTTTGTTATGTGGCAGGGGTCATTGTCCAGCATGAAAATAGCTGGCTGATTGAGTGTAGAACGTAAGGAAGGAAGCATATGTTGTTGAAGAAGGTTCTGATGCACACTTGTATTCACTCTGCTCTGTAGCTATACGAGAGGTCCTACTACTGCTTCCAAAAATATTTCCAATCCATGACACTTCCTCCTCCACCTTTCACTGACTTCTTTACACACTTTGGTTTCAATCTTTCTCTAGTTTGTCTGCAAGCACAATGTTTGCCATCAGACCTAAATAAATTAAACTTGCTTTCATCACTAAAGTGAACACTGGACTATTTCTCCCCTGTCTATACCAGATGCTTCTCAGCAAAGTGAATAAAAAAAATAATGAGAGGTTTGGCCATTGTAGAGTTGGCTTTCAGTCCACATGCTCTTAAACATCAAGACCTTGTACCACGAAACACATCGTTACCTTTAGTGCTAAACAATTCTAGCTGCAGTATTAAAGCAATTACCCAAGGACTTTCTCCTGTCCTCTCTTGCATTTGTCATTCATGGGCGTGCAGCCTTCTTGGGGGGACTTGAATGAGTTTGTGATGTTTTAAAGATGCAATATTCCAAAAATCAAAGACTTGAAAAGACTTACTTCTTACTTTGACCTGCATCTGGACAACAATGTTTCAGTCACTTTCGCTTATTTTTATCGCTTGTAAAATGGCAACATAGTAATACAGGGTCTTAGATATAATGTAAAACAATATATGTATATATGATATAGATATATAGATGTGTGTCTGTGCGTGTGTGTGTGTATATATATATATAGATAGATAGATAGATAGATAGATAGGTTTTTTTTTTTATTTTACTTTATTTTATTATTTTCTTTTTAAAAGATAATGCAATAGAATTAAACCCATAATTATTTCATAAACCCTTCCTGTGTGTCCATATAATAGTATGGAGAACTGCCCAACCCATAAACCCAGCCTGGACCTTCCTATTAAAATTCTCCTCATGTTCAACAAAGTGCAGGACCTTCATTCTTTTCATTTACTGCATGTTGTTCCCATTCTGTCTTGTGCATCTGTTTGCGGGTGCGTGTGTGCACTAGTACTCAAACGAACTTCATACAACAGTGATGTTATCTATCTATCTATCTATCTATCTATCTATCTATCTGTCACACTCCCTGTTCACTCTGGCTTCTCTCTTCAAAGTCATTCGGCTTAATTTAAAATGAAAACATCACTTTAAAACAGTGTACTTTGGAGATTTCTCACATCTTTAATGCCTTGACACGTTTGCCAGCTATAGTTGACGCATGAACTAAACCTTGTTTTGCTTGCCTATTAGATTATTGTCTAGAGTTTCTGTGTGATTTGCTGGAGCTGAATGTTTTCTGTTCCTGACATGATTAAAGTGCAAGAATCAGGCTTGGTTTTACAGCTAACAGCAGCTGTGCCCCCATGACTGCTTTTCATAGCCTTCAGCAGCACCATTAATCAGGAAGCAACATCATCCAGAGATGTGAAGCATATGCAAAAAGTTTTCCTTCAGCATATGCAGCAGTCACTGGCATAATGATGAACCTTTTCATTCCTCAGTGATCCAAAAAACAAGCAAGATGTTTACTTGTGGCTTTTCAGTTAGCTTTGGAATGTGCTTAAACCATCCAAAAGACTCATAAGTAAAAAGGCCCTGGTATGGTGCAGTTTGGGTTGGTGGTAGACCTGAGGATTGTTCTATGTTAAGAGGATTCTTTAGGTCAGAAAAGATTATCCTTAAATCTTATTTTCTGGATTTTCTTCCAAAACACAGCCATGGTCTTGAACATTCAAATGCACCTACCCTGAGTTTGTAGTTGGTGAAAAGTTACAAAGGTAGATCTGATTTTCAAGCAAGCTGTAATCAGCGTTATTGCGACGCATCAATAATATAACACATTTTATTACATTGTATTAAAAAAAAGTTTTTAAAAAAGTTACAGGTTATACAGGTTTTACAATCATCTGACTTACAATAAACAGATATGATGGGATTTTGATAAAACACATAATTGCACAATTAGCAAAAACAGTATTTTGATTTTTTTTTTTACATCCCAATATTCTCCTGCACTCTCGACCTGCTAAATCTGTTAAATCTTTTTAAAAATGGCACTGCAGTGCGTGATGTAGAGTCACATAGTGGGAGTGATGGGCGCTGGGAAATGTAGTGAGGAAAATCTGTGGTCGCAACAGTAATTTGTTTTTGTTTTTCCGCTTTCAAGACATTCAGTAAATTGCAGTTATATACTTTCTTATCTAATGAACTTAGGTTAATACTTAGTTTAAGGTATTTGAAATACCTTTAGATAGACCAAGTGGTTGACTTAGATGAGCCTGATGCCGATATTTTAGTGGGCAGGGTGCTAGCGAGCGAGCGAACTTATTCTCTCAGTTCTGTGGAAATGTGTAAATGCTGTTGTGCAGATGGTAGGGGCATGCTTTTGGTTTTTAATCCCAGTTAAGAGCAGTAAGTTGTAATGTTTTCATAAATGCCAATCTTCTCTGAATGTTCTCTAAGTATCTCTTGGCTTTTAGTTACTCAGAAATCCCAGTTCATGATCTGCTAGTTGTATCGGTTGTATTGAAACAAAGTTTCTCTGCATTGACATTAATCAGCTTCATTAATTACTCGGCCAATATTAATATTAACGCTGTACTTGTGAGTAGTCTATCACTTTTATGTACAGTGTAGATATAAACTCCTTGGTTGATGATAAATTCAGCTTGCAGTGGATTTGATAAGCCGTATCAAATTACTTCAAGGGGACATGGCATGCAAAATTCACTTTTTGCCTGCTGTTGTATTTCCACTTGGGCCTCTACTGCTTCTTTAAACCCTCCTAGCACAAGTCCACTGACAGCTTCTTGCATAGCACTGTAGTGATCCAAAGCCCAGAAGCCCCTAACTGTGTCTGCCTGTGTCTTTTTAACAGGCAGCCCCCTTCTTTGACTTGATCAGCTCTAGATTACTGATCTTACTGATACAAATGCTGATACAGCTCTAGAACGATAGCAAATCAGAACAGCGTGAAAAGCCAACAATGTAGGCTAGCGTTAGCTACATGATAACTGTAAAAGCAAACATAACAAATCAAATAAAGTATTGTATCCAGATTAATATTTTAAACTAACCACTGGGAGACGTTTTGCTATAGCTGTTGAGTTTTAACTTAACTTCTCCATCAGGATCATACTGGAAAGCTTGAACAACTGAGTGTCTATTAGCCATCATGATACAACAATGGTAAACTTTAGTGCATGTTAAGGCCACTCCCCCTCTCTCCACCTTGCCCCGCCTCTCTCCTCCTCATTATCATTTAAACCTACAGACACAGATGTGGCTCGACCTAAGGAAAGCTCACTGCGGGACTGTCTTAAAGTGGTCATAACTCTGCACCAAAGGCTGAATTTCAGAAAGTAGATTTCAGGTACTGTATTAGGGGACCACTAAGGTTTATATGAAAACATGAAAAAGGTGTAGACTCTTATTGCACATCATTAATGATGATTATTCTTTCGTAAGGATGTGTGTGTGTACAGGTCTACTCTATAAAAAAAAAAAAGCTGTAACGTTAAGGTTTGGCCAAAAACGATTTGCAGCAATCAGTTTATAGACCAGGGAGGGTCAGGCACCCCCAATGACCAGGGAGGGTCAGGCAACCCCAATGACCAGGGAGGGTCAGGCACAACCAATGACCAGGAAGTTCAGGCACCCCTAATCACCTTGAAGGGTAAGGAGCTCGTAAAGATAAGGAGAGTCCAGGAACCGCTAATAATCAGGAAGGGTCAGTCATGAAATGCTGAAAAGATATTAAAAAAAAGCTGTAAAGTTAAGGTTTGGCCAAAAAAGATTAGCAGCAATCACTTTATATTTTTGGTCTGTATTTTTGTGGATTTTTTGGGGGGATGTTGTTGGGTGTTGGCGCCGCCTTTCTTAGATCCTTTGGGTAGGGGGTCAAATAAATAAGGTTGCCAAGCACTGCTCTAAGCAAACCCTGTTACCAGTTCATGGTTTATTGCTTCTTAGACTCGGCACTCTTTCACAGGAGGGCACCCCCACCAATCTTGTTGTTTTTGAGATTCTCTGACCCAGTTTTTTGACCATACCGATATGCCCCTTGCCTAAATCACTAAAAGTCTGAGACTACCAGTGGGAATGCTTCCTTTTGTATTTTCCTTAAATTTAATGTAATGTTTTTTTTAAAATTTTTTTTATACAAGTCGTATGATTAAAAAAAACTGAGTGAAATGTTGAAAAAATTGAAAAAGGCATATTTCATAATGTATTAGTACATAGAATGTTTATCGTTTTGTTGTAATGACAATGTGAACTCAAGCCAATATGAACTCTACAGGTTTGTGCAAAATCTGATAATCCATGTTACCCCATAATTTTCCTTCCAATGTTTACACTTATTATTGTGTTTGTATCTAAGATAATTGCTTTCTGCCCATGAGTGGACTATGTCTTAAAGTTTATAGTCTAGGGGATTAGTCAGTTTAGAAAGGAAATTACAAGAAATGCTACATTTGTGCAGCACTGACAACCAAATTGTATATCTCTATAATTAGAATTTCTATTGGGCAACAAATGCCACAAGAAAAATCTTTTTTTGAACCACTTTTAAGGACACAAACTGCAACAGAAAGCTCTCGATGGATTCTGGTTTAAGAATATGAGGAAATGCATATGCTGATTGGAGCTGATGATTACAGAAGTGCATGCAGGTTATATCCTGAGGCTTTCTTTTTCTGTTGTAACAACACAGGCAAATTACTTCTAAATCAGTCTAGATGAGTTTTTTTAAGACTAGATGCTGATAGGACTGAGGAAAAAAAAATGAACGATGTACTACATTTTTTTATTTTGTTTATATTTAACTGCCTGACAAGTACAGTGTCATGCTGCGTAAACTTACCTGGTCACGAAAGTAGAGTAAAGATGTGTCGATTCAGCAGCAGGTCTTATTGGACTCGGGCAATTCATCGGACAGGCAGAAGCATGGAGGGAGGGGGGTCAGGTTCTGGCAGGGGTCGGTGTTGCAGTAGGAGATATTCTTCACCTCTTTTGAACATGCCACTGTGCCACCTGAGCACCCAGTGTGAAACACAACATAAGCTAAAGTCTGTTCTAAAAATACATTTTACCTTGGTTGTGTAGATAATTTACTTGGGCAACAGCTCACCTACTCAAACTCACTTATAGCCCCTTCCTTGGTAACCGGTGTAAAATACAGTGCATAAATGAATGCTGGGAGTAAAATGCATATCAAAGGTCTATATTCAGTTAGTAAAAACATATATTGTGAATGTGTATATCAGGCTTGTAGCGATGTCTTGCCTCTGCCCCTGATTAGAACCGGTATCTGACCATTGACAGGCGCAACTGTAAAAAGCACTTCAGACTGGAACTGAGGAGTAAATGTATTTCTACTGTCTGACACAATGTAGTACACTTGAAATCCTGCACACAAGGATTTATTTGTGTAAAACTATACACATTTAATTTTGTGTCATATGTCATTTAGATATATCATAATTTGTATGGTATCATGCTGAAGTACAAATGACCAGGAGGGGCCAGGCTCATGCAATGACCAAGACGGGTACCCCCATTGTCCAGGAGGAGTCAGGGCCTGCTATGAGTGTCAGTTGCCCCATCACCTGGAAGGGTCAGGTACAATCAATGAGCAGGAAGGTTCAGACACCCACAATCACCTGGAATGGTCAGGACCCTGCAATGACCATTATTGGGGAGGTTCCCCCAATGACAAGGACAGGACAGGCACCCCCATTGACCAGGAGGGGTCAGGAACCTCTTAATGACGAGAAACGGTCAGGCACCCCCAATGACCAGGAACGGTCATAGTTCCCTAATGACCAAGAAAGGTCAGACACTCCAATCAGCTGCAAGGGTCAGGCAACCCTAATCATCAGGAAGGATCCAGAACCCTTAATTACCAGGATGGGCATGCCTAATGACCAGTAGGCCAGGGAAGATCATTTAAACCTTGTGTTTAAGTGCTGGGTCTGTGTGACGTGCATCTCAGATTAGGGGTGCCTAGTTTCACTTGCAAAATATATATATGTTCTGTAAACCTGCCATGTCTAACTGTTTGAAGAGGGGAATTACATTAGAATCATTCAAATTGTGCTGAGACATTCAAAAAGATTCTCCCTTTTGTTGGCAGTGTTGAATACTGCGTGTAGAAATATTACACGTTGGTATTATGTGCATCTTTCCCCCTGTATTGCGTCTTGTTTGTGCAGCACAAAACAGTGTCACACTTAAGTATACTGCTAAGAAAATGATTAGATTATTCAGAAAAACATCTTGATGAGCTACTTAACAATCACCCCATGCTCTTCCTCAGTTCTATTATATTGTGGATGTGTTATGCAATGTGATCGAGAGTCCATTAGAGCCTTGCTCAGTGCTTTTCATCAGCATTTGAGACAAACCTACTTATTTCCATTGTAAGACATCCTGTCTGGCTGTTCTTAGAGCCGTGAGAAACACACAGGCACAATATTAGCATAACTGTGGGGGAGTTTTAAAGGTCAGTGAAAATGATTTTGAAAATGAGTTTGAGATGGCGGTTATTGTCAAGTCACATCAAGAGAGTCATTGTTGGAGTGCGTGTTCTGACAGAACGGAACAGAGCTGCCTAAAACATATGAGGACAGAAGTGTCAGGTTGTAAAATATGGTTGTAAAATATTGTGCCTGGGTTTTCCTTACAGGGCTTTATGGTTCCTGTTTGGATCCTATAAACTGACTGTGCACTTGGAGTGTCAGTGTGTATCGCTGGGGAAGATCTGTTTTTCTCTCACATTCAAAAGATATGTGGTTTTTTGGTTACTCTAAATTGGCCTTGGCTGGGAAAGACCCGGATTTCTCTTACATTCAAAAACATGCAATAAGTTAATTCGTCACTTTTTATTGGCCCAGTTTGAATGTGTCACATAGCAATGGAAACTTTCACCTGTCATGATTAGCAATTGATTCTTGGGAAAGAGAACAAGCGATTACTTAATTAATTTGATTGCTTAGTCTTACCCCTACCCTAGAGGACGGAATCTCTGATCCTTTGCCACTGGCCCCTCATCATACAATAAATCGGCATGCGCAACAGAATGCCATAAACTGTGTAAACAACATTGTTTGTGCATCCTAGGCACAATGGAGGCCCACCTTTTCCGCTGATGTAAATTTTATTTCTTCTTTAAATGTATAGAGCACTTAGAACATGACACACTTGCACATCCTGAAACAGAAGTTTAATTGATTTACTGCAGACTTTGTGCTTGCCAGGTATTTAATATCCCTGCTCGTAATAGCTAATGGCATAAGCACTTAAAGGCACATCCCCACCTGGCTCGGTCTTTGCTGCACTCAGGTTATTGAGCAGCATTGAAAAACAGGATCTCCATTTGAGTCACTGATAGAGATGTGCAACTTTGTTGTCATTGTCTTTTTGTATGACAGTACAATTTGTGACTCTAGCTTAAGCTTAAGCTTGCAGTGAATGTTGCATTAATGTCTGTTACATATACATGACATCACAACACTACATCTGGATACAGTCTACTACATTCACACATTCAATCCATATCCAGATGTTCTCTCACCCTTCCCTTTCTGTTCTCCATATTTAAAATCTATTTAATTCAGTCCTTTACTGCTGCGTTTTTGCACTTTTGCACTTTACTTCAAATTCACAACTCTGCGCATGTAAAGTCTACAGATGTGTTTCTTGTGCGTGTATGTCACTGTGTGTGTTGTGTGTGCAGGACGATGGCTAGGTTGGGCGTGTTTTTTGTTAATTCTGTAATGTCAGTTTTTGTGCACTGTGAGCTACTGTAACCAAAAACAAATTCCTTATATGTGTGAGCATACTTGGCCAATAAAGTCCGATTCTGATTCTGATATATACATATATCAGATAACTTTAAAATGTAGTTTTTGTCAACAAACTCCTAAGGTGAATCTGGCAAAATAATGGATGACTACAGTGAAAAGCCCTTGATGCTATAGTATACTGGAGGGTCTGTGATGTTGTGGGAGTATTTTTACTATAATGTCCTGGGAGCCTGGTTATGTTACATGACTACATGTATGCCATGAAATGCCTGGATATTTGAAATAAAAATTGGTCTGCCTCTGCCAAAACAGTTAGAGTGGGTCATCATTGCATCTTCTTACAGGGCAATGATTATGATTTAAGACTTCGGCAGAGCCATTCAAATGTACGAACCTCACAAGAGTTTATATTGGGAGGGGGTTTAGGTGTGCATTTTTGGAATTATGCTCAGTGGTATGATCTCCTTTCAGTGCCATTCGCAGGTGATTTAAATGACATGTGAAGGCATGGCTGAGGATGTTATAATCAATGTGTTCCCAATATCATTTTGGGAACCTTGAGAGCTTTAAAATGCATATTAAGCTTATTTTAAAATATGACAATTAAGAATTGACACAAGTGACGGAATAACTTATTCACAATATAGAAAAGTGGCCTTATTTTCAATTACAATTACATTCCTGACCTGCTGCCCCTTTTTGTAAAGTAAAATGTCTTGGTTACAGTTACATCTTGCGACAATTTCACAGAGACGGACAAATTCAGAACTTAAACAGCCCATTTCTCCAATACCACCGAGTCTTTAGTCTGAGTCTAAACCAGGTCTAGTTTAGAGCATGTTTGTTTAATGTATTTGGTGTCATCTAGGAACAGCATTCTTGCCTGAAGACCCAGCTGTATTTTGACTGCTCAAGTGGTGCTTTAAGCAGCTAAATCCTGCATGTGAAGCAGAAGTTGTGACACATTTTGAAAATACGGTCACCAGCTTTAAACACGCTCAGGATTTTACTGCATTATCACAGAATACCATAATACCGCCTTACCCAAAGATACCCAAAAATATTTACTGAACACAAATATCAACCTGCTGTCCCTGATGTAAACCACACAGGGGCACAATAGAGGCACAAGAGAGAACTATGCTCCAGGACAATCTAGGGAGATTATTTTAAGAGGAATGATCTCAAATTCCCACTCTGTCTGGGAATAAGATGCTAAAGGTGAGGAGAAGAGCTGTTTTCTTGGCAAAGGGGGATTGTATAAAATGCAGGGGTGCCAATAACGGTTGCACTTTTTATATTTCTATGAGGGATTGACGTTGTTCAGTTTGAGATTAAATCACCAAAAGGTGACTTTCTTATAGCCCTTTATAATCCTCTTTGCCAGGGGTGCCAATAACTGTAGCGGGTACTGTATATATGAGTTCAGAGTCAAATTGATCACAGTCGCACTAAACATTTCTATGTGAAGGAACATTGTAATCTGTTCCACATAAGTGTGCTAGAGTGTAGATGAGAGGTTGGTGGTTTATTTGACAGGGCACCTTCTTTACCCTGACCTTAAGAGATGACAGATTTTAGCCCATATTGTGGCCTGTCTGTCAAAAGGGATAAAAGTCCTAGAAATGATGGATTATTTGTAAATGTAACATTCTTTCCGTGTCTTATTTGAACCCGTCATCAAAAGGGGCATATTAAATGTTAACCTGACATCAGTTGTGAAGTAAGCAGAACACGGTGCTTAAGATAAACTCTGCTCTTTCTCACATTTATATTTGCACACTGACTTATAAAACCTTGCTTGTTGATGAACTGACTTGATAAGTGGTATATTCTTCCTTCTGTTGCAGGGGTTATGTATTTGTAGTTACAATTTCAAGGACTTCTCTTTGGCTGATATTTACTAGTCGCTTATAATTTCCTTACCTGCACTTAGTTTGTTTCTTAAAACACTCACATTCCATACCTGCTGCATAGAAATGTGGGGTGGCAGGGCCTGCTGGCAGTGCATGGCGGAACCCACCCGTAGACAGGGCAACAGTCCATCATAGGACACTCTTGCACACTGAGCCTTATTTTATTTGGTATTTTGTTTGTGTTTTTGAAAAACCCAAAATGCACTTGGCAGATTTATGGCAGATGAAGCGATTACAGATCAGATTGCTTATCTAATGTCTCTGGAGATTGGGAAATTATTCCATACAGCTGACATCTTTGCAGTTAATCAGCTGCTGCTCATAGGAAGCAAGATGGCAAAGGAAACGAGCAGCGCTATAAAATTACATCACTATAAATCCCCCGTACACACACACACACACACACACACACACACACACACACACACACACACACACTTTTTAGGCCTCACTTTCCATTTTTAGTGTCACACGATCCACATTGAGTGCAGGCATAAACTTGCCCTGGATGGAGCGCAAATTGTCACTGTGTTAAAGTATGTTTTGTTACAGTACTGTTCCTTTTGTATAATAACATTAATTATTGTAAAGCTTGAAATTCAGATACAGGAAACGGCTTTGGACATTCCCATGGTTTTGAACATCGTCATGCTGTACATTAACGATCAGCATTTACATACGTCGTTTCTTAACAACATTATTATTAAATTGCATATGTAGCATGTTATTGCTAATTACAGCTTCGTGGTGTATTAATTCTGTATAACTGCCAAGTGGGATTTTCAACAACCAGTTCAACTTGAATTACATGCTGTGATTGTAAGCAAAACCTTTGTGTTTGTGTTGTTAGAGCTGTAGTCTGTTGTTCTGTTTGATACAGCAATTGCATTGTCTTTACTTGTTCTTGGTAGTTAAAGCCAGTTTGCATCTAGTTGTTGCTTTGTGAAATTTGGGTAGTTAAGTGCCAGACCTAAGTATGTCCTAACTATTAAAAGTACAATCTTGGTTCTTGGGTGTTGCAGCCTTGCAGGCAGTAATAAAGGACATCCGAGACTGGAAAATGAAGAAAGGTTAAAATGGGCAAACACGCACAGACATTGAATGCTGAATGGCTTCAGTGTAAGGTCAGAGACACCTCTGGGAATTGCTTTAGAGGACAGTATTTTCCCCAGAATGCCATATGACTGCAAAATCTGAACAATTCTTTGTTGAATATAAAATTGTATAAATATAATGGCTGTACAGTAATCAAAGTATCCGTTAAGACAAATGTATTGAAATAATTTCAGTTGACTGGGACCAATATTTAAAAATTGGTCAACACTTTCAAAAACAGACATTTTTTTTTGGTGAGTTCAAAGTTCCCTTACCTTATATAACTTGCATAATTACCTTGTAATTACACTAAAAGGAGGTGCATGTGATATGTCCTTGTTTCATTTTCATTTAAACTTTTAGAGAATTCTTAACTGTAACTCATTTCTTGTTCATATTTACTTTTGTTATTTTGTGGTGTTGAGCAAAAGTCTTAGGCCACCATTCGATTTATTGTTTTAGCAATGGTATAATGACCATATGTAACATTTTTGTCAATTGGACCGCGAAATTTCATGGATTATTCACTCCATGATACCATTTATTTTACTATTTTGTTCTTTATTCTTTAGCAAGTGTTAGCCCCTTGTCACTGTTTCCTTTCTGAAAAAAGTGGTTTATTGAATGTTAAATGTCCAAAAACAGTTACTGATCAAGCTTCTTTGGACTGTAGAAAGGTCAACTTGGCATCCAGGGGAACTTGCCAGATGCTGCTATTGCTCGAGTGTAGGCAGAGGTCACACTAATTACTTGCCACTGTAGCCGATTCGAAGTTGTTTCTTTTTGCGTTGTTTTTTTTGTTCGTTTTAATTATATAGGTTCATTATACCATTACTATAACAATGATTTATCTGATTTAATGTTGACCAAAGACATTTGGTTGCAGTATTGTGTACTTTCTGGATGGAAACTCTTGCTTTTTGGCATTCATTCACATCTAGGACTGAGTGGTGTGATATCTTTGTGGGTAGCACTATTGTCTTGCTGCAAGAACGTTCTGGGTTTGATCCCAGGTAGAGTCCCCCGGGTTCTTTCTTTGTCCATGTGGGCTTTCACTAGGAAGACGTACACTAGGTTAATTGGTTGCGCTAAATTGGCTTAAACTGAGCTTGATGCTGATAGTGACATTCAGTAAATTTAGAAATAGTCCATGATATAGTTTGAGGTTGGAAGAATCTGAATATGCTGAAATTGTTTATTGTTTAATTGTTTATTACTTACCTCTCTATGATGGTTGGAGGGAAATCTTTATTTGGGTTAGAAAGATTTAGTGCTGAAGGCAATGGGTAACAGGGGTGAACTCTGGTGTTGAGGCACCTCCCCCATACACGCCATGCCCATTGTGTAGTGAAGAGGTTAAGCCCGGTCCAAGTCCACATGTCGCTGCCTTGACAACCGACTGTTACTTGTGCAGCAGGTTGCTGGAAATAAGAAACTCCAGGCACAATAGAGAGACTGTTGAGCTTGAGTGAGTGTCATAAAAATGCTCTCTTGTGATCTCAAACACCACACACACACACCCTCCAAAATATACACACCATAGCTAGCACAAACCATATCTGCATTCCTTATTGAATTAGATCTGATAGTTTAGGGATTATTCAAAATGTGAGAACATGAATGAGACTTTTTGAACTGATTTCAAAAGCTTGACTTCCCTTCTTGATTGTACTTTGACTTGAAGACAGCATTCCACAGTTTTCCCCCGCACAGGTGTGGTGTGTGTAGAATGCGTACTGGCTTCATTTGTGCAAGGAGTTAAATGGATTGTCAGATTTGATTTTTGTTTTAACCTCGGGCTATGCAAATGGATACCAAGAGAATTCAGGCCACGTTGAAGTTGTGCAATCCTATAGCTCCCCAAAGACATGACCATACAATGGTGTTCTGTTGTTACAATGATCTTTTTGTCTTTAGGGTTTTCAGCCCATGGGAGCAGCCCTTCAGGTGCTGGATTTCCATGACACTGCAGCTATATGTTGAATGGCTAAGCAAAGTAGGCGTTGAATGCCTTCATCTCATTGGCTCTTGTGTGGATAGACAAATCCTTGCTGAAAAAAATATTAAACCTTTGTTTTAATATAGAGCTGTTTTTGTTAATTTGTTCCTTGTTACTCCAATTTACTGTGTTCATATTAGTGAGGGCAAAAATACTGTATAAGTGAATAAGCATTAATGAGGGAGGAATGCATTTTTCTCCATATGAGCAGTATAATAACTATTCCTCTTTCATTTCAGGGCAAATTGAGACTATAATGGTGTTATAAAATTGTCACATGTTTAGTGTATGAAATGATTTCCGTAATACTTCTGGTAAATTCTTAGACTTGAATGACTCAGAATGCAAATTCTTAGCTTGATCTCATGCATTGTTCATACCTGTTTCTGCGAAGAAGTAGAAAATGATAGCATTGACTAGGAATACACCGATACCAGTATCAGTTATCGTGTCTGATACTGTGCTCATGCACTCATAGAATTACTCAGATACATCACATCCTGATAGCAATTTACAGCAGTGTAACATTCAGCTGGTAGGTGAAGAAGCAGTGTCAGTGGTTTGGAGATATTTTAGGACAGCCGAATGTTAAACGATGCAAGCACATGAGGTGTATTTTATTTGGTTATAGTCTGAAAGTGAGACACATTTTATGACAATACAAGATGTTTTGAAAGTCACTGTAATAACTGTAATGTTATATTTTCTCGGTACATTTTATTGCAACTACTTTTTACTTGGTTTGACAAAAAGCGCCAGAAGTGCATCCTTAGCATTGACGTTGGTTTAAATAAGCAACATAAAGTCATACACACCAACAGTAGTAACTTGCACGGAAAAGTCTCCACATAGCGTTAGATCACACACAAGCATGATGGACTTCCATACTTAAACGCCCACCTGGTGGATGTGGAGTGTTGCTTGGCTGTTGAGGTGACCAGCTGTTCACGGTTGCAATATCAGTAGTTAACAATTGCAATAAGAAATAAACATCTGTCTTTTAAGACCTTGGTCATTAAAGGGAACGGGTATTGATCTGATAACTGTTAATTGACACGTCTGTAATGTGCCTTTGGTGTTCACTGTTTTCTTTCACAGTATTATAATTATATTTGCTCAAAAACTATAGCAGCTTCCTATACATTATGAAGACATGTCAACCCGTGCACTTTTTAATGGGAATCTGTTTTAATGGGGTAGAGAAATGAAACCCCACTTCTCCAGTTGCAGCCGGCTCGGTCTTTGAACTCCCTGTCTACAGATGATGGTGCATCCTGAATGGGACGCTAGTCCATCATGTGGCAACACAAACATAATAAAATAAAGGAAAAAGGGAACAAAAAATAAACTCCTGCGAGTTTGTATGAAGCAGGGAGGATAACTTATTTTGGTTTGGCTCTACACAGTGCTCAGGGTCAGACCGCAGTGCCTGTATAATGAACATTTGTATGAACCTGGATAGTTCTGCCTGACAATGACATCTAATGACACCGTTCATGTATTCAGGAGTTAATTAAAGCACCACTGATAACACAATCGACAAATGACAGTTACAAAAAAGTGATACAATATTTACACTTGTGTAGCAGAGTTAATATTACCTGTTAGCACAACAAAGCCGGATACCATATTTATGTAATATATTGTAAACATTGTTACACGGGCTTTTAGAGCTGCACCAGCTGGCTCAACTGCAAATGCCTTTTTATCGGACCTACAGTAGTGTGGGTAACTGTTAAAAGTTAAAAGTGCATGTAGTGCATGTACATAGGGAGCAGAAAGTCATTTCAGATACAGCCTTAACTCTGCTTTATTTCAGTGACTGTGCTCAACTGTGCTCTGCAAATCTTTCTGATCAGTACATTTTTAATAACAAAGTTACAAAAAACTATGAACGCTATGAAAACTACTTTAATGCTCTTTCTTTAGGTGGACAGATGATTCCTCTGGGTTGGCAATATAAAACTGCCTTTTAATTTTGGGTTCATACCATGGTCCCTCTTGCTTTATCCTAGCAATTTGTTCAGTGGCAGCCTAGCCACAGCACGGGAGTGTTGCAGCCCCTGACAGGTCAGTGGTTTTGCTATATTGAACAATCCCCTTCTCTGTCTGAATTACTAACTCGCTACTGTGACTTGTCGATTGATCAAATCTGATTTCTGACATAATTTACAGACACCTGTCCCGTCCAGAACCACGTCCAGCAAATAAGTCGAGGCTGGTGGTGAAATTGTTCCGTTATTTTTAACTTCGTACATTTTTAGGTAGAAAGCTAGCTTGAATTGCAGCTAAAAGATGCTGAATGCACTCGGTGTACATGCCCAGTAGTCTGTTTTACCTGGCTACATGGTGCAGTGAATATATGTAAACTCTTGAAGTGCGTTTTTGTCTGTTTTTACACACTGAGTGACAGCCTCGATAATGTCAGCCTGCACACCGTTAAAACAACAATTAAGATATTATTATAGATGATGCATATGGCACACCCGCTTTTACTGTTCCCTTTTGATTCGGGGGCTTCAATAATGTTACCGTTATGAAGATCCAGAGTTCTGTCAAAACCTAGGCTTGTTTGGCTTGTCAGTGAAGCTCCTTGCTTTTGACTTCAATATGATTTAATGGGTTTGATGGCAGCCTCTTATCACTGTCCTTCATGCAAGAGAGCCCAGAAAATCAGTATTCTGTCGGAGCCAGAGGCAGAACTTGTTCAGGCATTTCAGTTAGTACTCTGGACTTCTGGGGTGGCATGGTGGTGCAAGCCGTTCACACTGTTGTTTCACAGCTTCAGATATGCCTGGTTTGATCTTGATTCCTGACTCCATCTGTGTGGAGTTTGTGTGTTATCCACATGTCCGTGTGGGATTTCTGAGTTAATTAGTCTCTGAATTGCCCCAGTTTGAGCGCAGTTGGAACCTTGCCTTCGTTCACGCCGATAAATACATAAACTGAATGCTTCTGCCTTGATACCTTTCTTTATTATTTCTGAAAGCTGGCCATGGTTTTTGGAATTGGATTGTTTTTGTTATACATGTATAGCAGCATCTGACTGATGCATTGTGACTTCTGAACTGGCCTTTGGAAGAGGTGTTCTGAAGCAATCTGTTTTTTTTGCCCCCTCACACCTCTCTCTATCCCTCTCTTTCGCTCTGCTGTGTGGAGAATAAGGGATAAAGTGATTATGCTGCGTTTTTCAGTGAGGAGGCGGCAGGACCCTTGTGCTGTGACGTGACTGCCTAATGATTTCCCCTTTGCAGTGAGGCTTGTGCGCAGTGGAGCCGCAATGGACCAAACTCGGCAGTAGGTGAGAAAGTGAGGAAGAAAAGAAGGCAGAATTGCTGCTTTAGAATTCCCAACCTGCAGCACAGACTCTTTATGTTGCAGAAATTGCATTTCATTGCAGTCAGACCACAGCGGCAGGCAGGATTGTTGGGCAGTATTTTATTTCAAGGGCACTTACAGTTACACTGTATAACGAAAGTTGACACTTACAAATTATAGTTAAAAATATACACTCACAATATATATATATATATTACCTTTGCACTACGCAGGTGCGCGGTGGCAAATTAGAAACAAACAAGTCTGCTGTGTGACTTACAGGGTCTGTGAGGATAATGCAAAATTTGCAGTTTGCATCCTGCAACACGTTCAAAATACCTCGTGGGGGAAGTACATCACAAGTCTTCAACACATCTAAAACTAATTTAGAAAATAATTTATAAAACAAACAATTGGCGGAGTATAGTCAATATATATACAGTATATAAACGCAGACTATAAGGTCTATATGTGTGTACATTCTATTGATTATCTCATGGTGGAATGAATAAGCATTAACTACAGTACTACTCAGAAGATATGTCAGAAGAGCGTGAGGTGAGATGGTCAGTCATTCTAACCTAAACTGGACTTTTAGGAGCAGCTTAATACTTTTGTCTTGGCCTTTTAGACTGCAGTGTCAAACTTGTCATATTGTTAAAATCACTGTTCTACACCATGCCAAGGGCAAAACTGCCTTGGCGCATTTTATCCAACATTACTGATGAATGCTGTGCCAGGCAAAGTACATGTTGTTTTGTACTGGTGAACACAAACAGGACGCATTATGAAATAACTATGTGCTAGAATGGGACAGTGTGAGAAAAACAACAAAGGAAGGATTGAGTAGAGAACACAGTGCGTGCTTTTGTCTCGCTCACAAATGCCATTCCATCAAACATCATTTAACGGGTGATATTTAACCCCACAGCCCTCAGAGAATGCATTTGCGAACGAGTTGAGCTCGCTGGGACTATGTGTGGCAAACAACACGTACAAGTGCGGAGAATCAGAGTTACAGAGTGGTCACAGAGGTTCATAGGGCAGAGGTAGCACAGGGTCTAGAGCCAACATGGGAAACTGCTGGAGTCACCACCCTGTGCCGGGCACCACATTGAATTCCAACCATGAGAAGGTGAAGGTTCACCTGGAGGCTATCAGTGAGGAAGCGGACGAAACCTTAGTGGAGGAAAGGTAAGGTACAGTGAATATGAATGGTGCGGGAGTGTGATCCTGTGAACGTTATGAATCTAAACTGGAGTTCATTTCTGTTCACTGCTGCAGATTCTGTAAGTTGCATATTATGGTCGAGCTGGGGCTGACTCACTTTTACCCTCAGTCTCTGATCAAATATGACAGCTTATCTTCTACGTTCTGCTAAAATATATAGATTGAGCTGCCAGCTGAAAGAAAAGTAATTTAACCAGAACTCCATTTGCCCTGGTCTTCGTTCTGGGTGGAAAAATGCACAGTTGCAGCAGTTGAAGTAAAGGCTACTGTCTGTAAACTGCTCAGTTTGTCACTACAATATTTAGGTAAATGCAGTGAGACATTCGGGCTATGACAGGAATTTGGGAATTGCTGTCATGCTTTTCTGAGCTGTTGAAGAAAATCATACTGGCTTGATAAAGAAATGTCTTTGGTCTCAAAGTCAAGGATTGTCTATGATCCTCAGAGAAGTGTTTCAGTGGTGGCTACATTTTTTCCAATTTGATAGGGTATATTTATAAGGACGAGCAACTATTTGAGAATTTTCCCATGAAGCTAACAGTGTTTGACCTCCGCGTCTGCAAATGATTAGAATTCTTTTATTTGAAGGTGATTATGCAATGCTTAATTTTTACATTTAAACCTCTTTCCACTGCATCTGTAGCATATTCCTATCAGTAGTTATTTTCTATTGAAATGGACGTGTGTACATAAAGAGGATGATATGTAGTTCTATTTAGATATTGAAAACTGAAAAATGCAAAGTATACAAATAAAAATACAATGGGGATTCGGACAAATCTCAAGTTAAATGTATGATTATGATAGGTTTAAAAGATAGATAGATAGATAGATAGATAGATAGATAGATAGATAATTGCAAATGCATAAGTATAATAATATGCAGTAATATGGTCAATATTCTATTATAGTGAAGCATATTACACATTGACACTTGCATTAACCTACGGTTGGGCATAATCATTTTGCTGTGCTTTGTAGTAAATGGCCTTTTGGGCTTTGCTGGACTTTTTAGAACCAAATAACTCTCAAACTGCAGACACAGTTTCTTTCTTGGGCACTACTTTTGCAAACTCACTTTCTTTATTTTCCATTTATGTTTTCTGATCTTGAATCTACCATATTGCCAGAACCTTTTCCAACTTTTATTGAGTGTAATGCTACCTGGCCAGCTAGCAGGTGGTACCCAGTATTTTGTTCGGCAATGTCATTCAGCTCAGTGCTTTATTTAATATTATAGAATTTGGAGCCTGTTGAAGCCTACACCAGTTTTCTTCTATAACAAGGTATATTGGTACCTAAGCAATTCATACTGTACTGGATATTACGGGACTGTGCTGACCTAGTGGTTAAGGTACTGTACTATGGACCATAAGGTCCAGGGGGTTTAAATCCCTCCCATGCCAAGCTCCCACTGTTTGGTCCTTGAGCCAAGGCCCTTAGGCTGCATGAACTGTATGACACTCTGTATAAGCGTATCTGAGAAATTACATAAATGTCAATTTAAAATGGCAGAGGGCAGCACGGTGGCACGGTGGGTAGCACCCCAGCCGCACAGAAACAAGGTCCTTCAATCCCTTGGTGTGCGTGACTGTTCGCCCCCTACAATGGACTGGCGCCCCATCCAGGGTTGTTCCTACCCCTCGTGGATTGAACAAAAGATAATGAATGGATGAATAAAACTGGCAGGTCAGCACTCCTGCTCCAGCATCTGTACGCTGACCATGCATAAATGTTTTGTAAAGATTTTTAGTTTAGGTAAATGTGTCGATATGACCGCTTATACAGTTCTCTCCCGATGAGACGGGTAGAAATGGGGTTGAAAAGCTCAACAGGCATCTTTCTGTAATATTTGCATTTAGAGAAGTGCAGTAAGTCAGATGCAGTCAGTGAAATATACGCATTTGTTTCCTTTTGCCACCTCATCATAGCCTCATCCAAAATATTTTCATCCTTTGAAGTGGATTTATAGAATTGTTGCAGTTGTGCACATGACAGACTGTACCTGGCCAAAGTCTTGTACAGTGTTAAGGACCTTCAAAAGCAATTATCTTTATAAAGTCATTTGAGTCGCCCTTGCAGCAAGAAATGACAGGTTTTCATTTAAGTAAAGATTGAACTGTACATTTACTATGGCCTCTCTAGAGACGCACTTGAAAATGTTACAGTCAGTTGAACTTTGTCCCTGAATGATTCATACCTAGGGAAAATACAGGAAGTATGTGCATGGCATGCAACTGTAGCATACTTTAGTGGCAGAGCACTTTATTGTACATATATATATCACTTATATATCACTGTGACTTTGACTGCCTGGGGATGCTTGAGCAAGCTATAATGATGCAATGAATTGCCGCAGTTTATATCCTTAATTGTATATGTCTTTAGTTTTCATGCTCAGCAGCTTTTACCTGTTCACCCCCCCAGAGCTATGGTCAGGGCAGAGCCTCTGCCAGGATTACAATGTCAATGACACATTTGTAGCGAGAAGCCAAAGTAATTTTTTGTCAAAATGAATCATCCTCTTAAGGTCATTGACCTTATTATTTGAGAAATGGTATTTTCTGCTGTCCCCCCAGTGACCACCAGGGAATGCTGTTGAGTCCTTTGAAGTTTTTTTCCTCGAACCCCATGTTTCTTATCATGTTGTTGACAGCATAGGCTGTTATATACTGGTCAAAAATTAGGGGATACTTGATAATGAAATATGCCCTATTTGTTTTTAGCACTGTATATGTCTCTTTCTGTAGTGATATGACAGGACAAAGAACAAGCAAACTTTTAGAAATCCAAGTCTGTGCACCACAACCTTGAGGTAGAAAATGATATACCTGGGTCTTGAAAATGACCTAATGGCCGTGGAATGTGTTCTGTGTTGAGTCTTTCAAGCATTGCATCCTTACTCATCCTCTAAAAAATCTTGCATGTCAGACAGAGGGTGAATTCAAATACGTCAGTGGTAGAGCTCATGTCTTGTCAGTCCTGGCTATGGTAAGTAGTGAGCATGGCAAACTGGCACCTCTTGTTTTGATATTTATTTCTGCCTTATTCATTCTTATTGTATTCATGTGAAGCAATGATCCATCATAGTTGTGTTCATCCCGTGTTGCTGTGAACTGATTGACTTTCACAAATCTACCACTACACTTAAGGTTTCCGATTGCAGCTGGAAAGCAAGCTCATCAGTTCCTGCTAATCAGTGTAGGTTGGAAAGTGGATAATCATTTGGCAGGTGTAACATGAGAGTGGCACAGATAGATCAGGAGATGCTTTAAAGACCATTCTTTATCCCGCCTAGCCCACCCATCATTCAGAAGCTCCTAGTGGAGATGGGGTATGTGCTGACAGTTGAGTTTGTGTGAATATGGGGATACCGAGCAGACTGAAACAGCACTAATTCTGGCACTCGACTGCTCTTTGCAGAAAAGCTGCACGCTGTCTCAAAAGGAGCAGTGTGGGTTTTTTTTTCTACATCTGTCTACTGAGACCAGGGTCACAGCTGTGTCAAGGTTTCCTCTCTGAGGACAGACGAACATGTTCTGTGAATATCTCTGGATATTTCTGGTACAAGATGCTGAAGGGTTGGCATTTATTTTGATTTCTTTGGAGACGAAAGTGAGAGGAAAACATTCAGCATTAAGGATTGTGCTGAAAACCTGGATGTGGTTTACCACAAGAAAAGAAACATCAACAAGGCACTGAAAGGCAGCTTTAGAAGGTATTGTGCTATTTTGAGATTTGACAAAATGCTAAAAAAAAAGCTTAAACTCTTGCATCATCCTTAATTACAAAGTTTTTCCCAATTTTCTTTAAGGTGACATATTTGATATTGGGTATTTCATAAGTAGTGTTTAGATAAATATGAATAAGAATAGTGAATCATACAAGTTCTCGTTTCAAGCATATCCGTGTTGAAAACTTAAGACAATTATGTTTTCATTTTTTATAAATGATTTATTATTAATTGTTGTTTTTGCTCCCATGGAAAGATATATATTTAAAGAAAAGAAATATATTTAAACCATCCTGACCTGATGATAATTAAAAGACGACAGGTAAAGTACTTGCTACGTAGTTTGTAAGTAGTTACACAATGAAAATAGTAGTTAAATAGCATTTGTGAATGCTAAATAATTTTTTAACATGTTTAATTTATTCACATGTATAAATCACTAAGCCAGGTTGGGAGAGTGGTGGCACATTATAATTTGAGGCAGCAATGCAACAAAGTGATGTTTAGACAGGGTTAAAAGTGTGCTGTGGCACCTGATCCTCGTGAACTAGTGCAAGTTGCAGAATCTTTATTATGACAGGGAACTGTGTTGACTTGTGAAAAAAGCCATTCAAAGGCCTTCTTTGAATTCACCAGAATATACAGGGTCAGCATGTTGGCACTGTTGTTAGTGCTTTCGCCTTACGGCTCCATACACTCTGGTTTGTGTACTGGTTTGTCTGTTACCTGTGTGAAGTTTGTAAATTCTCCCCATGTATGTGAGGGTTTCCTCCTGGTACTTTCGTTTCTGCTCACACTCCAGAAGCAGGTGTTAGGTTAATTGGTTAATTACAGTGTTTCAGAATGAGGGGTGTGAGTTTGTGTACATGTGCGATGGACTCGTGCCCTGACCCCGGCAACCTGGAATTGGATTAAACAGGAGTGGAATTGGAGTTGAATATGCAGTATAATCTATCAATTAATTAGTTGATTTGCTTAAATGTACAGTGAAAAGAGGGCTATCTAAAGTTTAATGGGAGCTACTTTATTCTTTGAACTTTTGGCTCCTTGTGAGACGTAGTTAATAAATCCACGTCGGTCACAATTACTGGGTCTCCTTTAAATGCTTATGATTGTAACTGAAGCATGTGTTTATGCTCAAGCTGGTATTTTTATTTTTGGCATTTTCTTTTATGTGAGGTATAAACACAAGGTGATACAGCAGCCACATTGATTTATTGGGCAAATGTATTGCTTAGTCATTTCTCAGCGTTGTGAAGATGAGAGAATAAACATCTGAAAGGAAATTGTTGACTTTCAAAAGTAAGATGTTGTCTATAAAAAATGACCAGATCTGCAAAAGACCTGCCTGGATGAAGACGTAAGTGTATTTTGTCTGAAGATGGTAACATTTTGGGGTCGTGAAGTCTCCAAATATACAATTAAATGCATTCATGCCAAGCAACTATTTGGACAGCCAGTCAGAACAAAGCCTTTTCATCTACCCACAAATGAAGGGGCCTGAAATTTGCTAGACCCTACTCGAATTTAAACCAGGTTCAACATTCAGATGAGTCACAACTACAGCTTGTTGGCATTAGACACTCTTGATGGCTGTGTCTTAAAAAGAAGGATTATTATACAGGAATTACAAATTACTCTGTGTTGAGTATGGTCAGGAATGGGATGATGTGTGGGTTCTTGTGTAAGCTCTTTTTTTCTCTCCAAAAGGTCATAGATGCATGAAATTATGGATTCTATGTACCAGGTTTGAAAGAAAGTCAGATCAAGTCAAGTCAGATTAATTTATATACCTCAGCGGGAACTAAAGCATGGAGGTAGTTACTGCCCTCTCTTGGGGCCCGGGCATGGTGGGACTAGTTTCTATTGATGGGAACCAGTAGAGTGATGCTGATGTGATGGAACATCTTAGTATGTGGGGCTGGAACTGGTAACGGAACATGAGCTCGAAGAGAAAAGAGGAAAAGTAATTACATATTGATTAAGAGCACAGAGTCTATGATTAACAATCATTGAAACCATGTGTAGCATGAAACTATATTAACTTATTAACTATATTAACTTTATTGACTATAGCAGTTTATTATCTATAGCAGCATATCTAGAAAGTGGAGATCCAGAAGGTAACACAGCCAAGAGGAATTATCTTCTGGTTCTCCTTTTTCGAGATGTGCTGCTATAGTTAATGCTGCCAGAGTTTCATGCTGCCCATGGCTTTATGTTAATAAACATCTGGTTTTATCTGCTTAGCTACAACGGTGTCATGGATGGATCCATAATAACATTGAAATCCACTCTGCAATGGTTCAGTGGACAGAAGAGCAACACTTTGTCCTATCCTACAGCCCCACTAGGCATTGTGGAAGCCTATGTGCTGTATTAGCAATAAGAGGAAGGAGAAACAAGAATTACCCTTGTATCACATTTCATATTTTTAACTGCATGCTGTATTTGGTGTTTTAGCTTTGCTTCAGTACAATCACGTTGGAGAAGTACAAGTAATCATGCAACCATTCTGAATGCAAATAGCTTAAAAATTGCTAAATTGACCTCTGGTTTTTAAATTAGTTCCATAGTACTTGTGTATTTGTGTGTATTTCTCAATTGCTCTGTTTATATTTTCCCTGTCAGATCGTTACTGAAAAGCATATATCACTCCTGGCACTGACAAATGACTCCTTAATTCCTTAAGACAACCAGTTAAAGCAGTGCCTATTGCTGACCGGACAGCTGTACACATCACTCCATGATTCCTCATATAAACATACAAGAAGTAAAGTCATAATCAGTGCACACCTATTTATAAAAGATTTTCTTTTAACACCCAACTGCAGATATACTATTGATTTTCATTACTGTAGCATGTGTGCTATTTGAACGATTTGGTTGATAGGAATATAAGACAAGCAAGGACTGGTTGAGCATTTCAGACCTGCTGTAGAAGTGACAGTTTTGGGCATTACTTTAAAAGAAATTACATTTAAAAGAAGACAGATCATCTGAAAGATAGTGGAAAACACTGATTTGTTTCACCTCAACAATACTGTAAGTCAGCAATGAATTAGGTGCTCTATTAGGATTTACATGGCTGTAGACAGAGTAACATTTTGGACAGGGTGCCAGCTAATTGTTTTCTTAATTGCACCAATTATCATCCACTTTGCAGTACAGGCTTTAAACCAGAACATAAGGAACTGCTTTTTCTGCCGCTTTATTATGGCAGGAATATAGTATAATATTGTATAGTTAAACAAATTATGATTTTAATGGATAACGTATTGTTTTCTATCATTTTTCCATTTGTCTTTCCATTATGATGTAGTTTGTGCATGTCCTGTTTTCTCTGCTTCACTGAGTGGCCCAACCACAAATAGTCACTGTGTCTCAGTGATTGACCCACGGTTTGACCTTGACATGCTTGAGAATGGATTGTTTATTTTAAGAGAAGTCATACATCATAAGCGGGGCTGTTATCGGGGGACCATTAATATCAATGTCTTTAGATTTCTGATGTAAGAATGAAGTGATATTTTAGTCCTAGTTGCAGCATCGTAGCATCAAAGAAAAAAAAAACACTTCTCCTTTGTAATTCATTGATAGAGTTGTTAATCCTTTATTCATGATGATGAGATGAAAATGAACTGAGTGCACTTTGTGTCCTTGTAATAGTGTACAGACAGCCTGTTATTGATAGCTAGCAAGAACGTCTAACTAGCAATGATAAATAAATACAGCTACTCAGTCAGTTGGTTAGCTTGTGTGTACGCCTAATCTTTTGTAGTTAAGTAAAGGTGCTGTCATATCCTTTTACAGGTATGTGCCATTTGCCTTCCATCAGTTCAACGGTTGTTCATTTTTAAATCCTCAGCGGTTAAATTTATCGGATTATAATAGGAACAAAATCTGTCTGGACCATGAGTAGAGGCGAGAGTTCAGCCCTAGAGATACTTTCGCTTGAGGCTGTGTGAACCCGGCACGCCAATTATAAGCCTAATTTTAGCTTTTAAGAGAGATTCCATCATTTGTGTGTGTTACGTGTTTGTTGTTGTAGTTTTACCTTTGTATGATGGGTTTTGTATGCCTTCTTTGTCGGCCTTTATTTCTGCTCAAGCTTTACTTAATAAAGTGCAGGTGCAACTGCTCTTATCATTTTTGTTCTCGATCATGACAGGTTGATATATGCCTACATGTGCGCCCGCCATACGTAGGTAATTCCTGTTTGTATACCCAGGCAAGTGGGTGTGCACCAATTCTGTATGTGTTGTGGCTAGGCTTTTGTTTGACCGTTGCTGTTTATAATTATTACCTTTGTTGTATTACGTTTGATTACGGGACGTTATTAGGGTAGGTTTGTTTTCTGGTGGTTTTTTTTTGTGCAACTCTAGTCTGATCCAGAGACACAGCAGTTTTGTCAATTTTATTTAGAAGCTATTTTCACACTTTTACTCTTAGCATCAATAAAATCTGGTGTCATGTTTCTGTTGGTATTGTGTGCGTGTGCTAAATGTTAAACCTTTACAGTTAACATCATCATCATCCCCTCATTGTTTGGTGGGGGATCTTGTAACAGTGTGTGTAACTGTGTAGCTACCTTACTGGTTGTGTCCTTGCTTATCATCTCACATTTGGACTAGACTATTCTATTACTTGGATGCTTTTACAGATTTTCTTGACTTGTGATTTTTTTTGCTACTTATTTGTAACAAGCTATAAGTAGCATTCATAAGCACGTGACTATCCTATTGTAAATGGTACAATAGCGTCAATAGTACCTTTTATAGTCCCCCCCGACTCTCTAACATATTACTTTATGAACGGGTTCACTTTCACTTACTGAGAATCTGTTTCATCTGGCTAATATTTCTTATTGTAATCTTGTCATGTCTGGTTATTGTCCTGTTTCACAGAATTGTGAACATTGAACAACCATATCTGTATCTATTATAAAACATGAAAGAAACTTAATTTTCAAATGTTTGAAGATGCTTACCATGGCAGGGTAGAAATAAACAGGAGTAAACTAGCTAGCAGCTAGCTAGCTTACTTGTGTAGGAGATGAAACTAGAAATTTGACTTGAGTTCATATAGCTCGGGGAAGCAGCTGCAGTTACATAACGCTCTACTCATCCAAATCAGAGATTAGGCCTAACCGGCATCACAGGACTCAAAGTGGGAACCAAACATAGAGAGGGCACCAGTTTGTCGCAGGAGCAGGACAGTTTTAGAGGTGCTGATTGATGTAACACATCATAGGAATGTGAAAGGGAACCCACACAGACACAGGGAAACCATATAAGCTAGAACCAGGGTTTCCATGATTGTGAGGTGGAAGCACTAACCAGTTCATCACCATGCTAGCTTGGATTACAGCAGAAACTTAAGAACGTGAGGAGTGGCATTGATACCTGATGAGACTATTTTTTTTTTAATGGATACTGTCATGTTTAGTTGTTTATGGTATGGAATTGCAACTATTTATTAAACTGTCTCAAGTCTTAATTACATTTGCTGTTACCAGTGGAAAATATGACCAAAATTTTATATCATGGTATTACAGAATATCGTAGTATTTTTATTAATTGACTGGGATTTATATAGGTTTGTGGCTTAAAGCACTGTCAGGAGTACATAGCATATAAAATACAATATATTTTTTTTTATGTAGACAGCATTTATACTGCTCACAAAAATTAGGGGATACGTCAGAATATAATATCCCATAATGACGTATCCCCTATTTTTTGTGAGTAGTGTATTTAGAGAAGGCTTTGAATACTAAATGGTTTACTTTTCCCCACAAAATGACACTATATAGTTGAATAAGGAATGATTGTGCATAAAAAGTTGAATAAGGAATGACTGTGCATGAAACAGTTTGCAGAATGTAAACAATATTTATTGTGTAAATTACAAGGTATTAAAACAGAACTTTAATAATTGCTCTACTTTCGACTGGATTGTGCAGCTTATACAGTGCCTCGAGAAAAAAAACTTTAATTACATTTAAAATTTTAATCGACAGCATTTAGCAGACACTCTTATCCAGTGACTTACAACTCTATATACAGTCTTATAGTGCAAGCAATTGTGGATTAAGGGCCTTGCTTAAGGACCCAACTGTGGCAACTTCGGCAGAGGTGGGATTTGAACCCTGGAACATGAGGCCTAGAGTCCAGTACCTTAACCGCTAGGATACCCCAGTCCCAGTGTAAAAATGCCTCATTAGGTAATGTTCGACCCTTTGTCCTCCTTGTCCTTTAGTGCTTCGTAGCTCTTGGAGGAGCTAACAGAATAGCTTATTTTGCTGCCTATTAAAGCATTACAGCGCTTGTTTCTGCCATGATCAGATGTAGCAGTATATGAAAATTTTGTACCATAGGGGAAATTAGGCGCTGTGTGATTGTTACTTAAGTAGGACTTCAAAAAGGACACTGATTTGCCTTTAAATGAGCTGATTCATTTGTATGCAGTATGGAAAAACGGTTAATTTTATTACAGCGCACACACAGTGTGCAGTGCTAAGGAGGTTCTTGATATAGCGTAGATGGATGGTCTTTGGAGGCACGTGCACGATGAAGTTAAGAGGATCAGGTTGAAATACTTAGGGAGATCACAGATAGCCCTAGTCCTCCCTCTGAAAGATCCCACAGCCGTGGAATCATTTGTCACCCAAAGCCCTAGCTTTCATTAGCTGATAGCAGCATTTGCAGTCATCTGTATTCAGTCTCGAGAGCTGGTGTGCTGCCAGTTGCTGGATGTGTTTCTCTGTCTCTCTCTCTCTCTCTCTCTCTCTCTCTCTCTCTCTCTCTCACATCTGCATTTTAACTGTCTCTATAATTATCTTGGACCCTCTTAATTCATATCCTATCTCTTACTGCTTTTACTCACTCATGTATTTTCCTTTTTGTACCATTCTTATAATTTCTGTGGCGTCTTACTTGATAAGAGGCACAGAGTGCTAGCCCACCAAAGCAGAGTCTCTTACGTCACCGTGCCAGTGACGAAGGCAAGCTACAGAAGCTGCCGGGAGCTGAAGCAGAGCTCAGCGGCTTAGCTGTGCGTATGAGCTTATTAGACATGCTCTTGTGTTTGTGTACATGTGCCATCCCCTCTTCCTCCTCCAACCCCCTGCGGCTCTGTGTGAGTGGGAGAGGCCAAGGAGCGGGGAAGAGTTTTTAAATGAAACTCGGAGCTTGTCTGCAGCAGCGGCAACAGCAGCCCTGCTCAGCATTCACACCTGCAACGAGCAATGTGGAACCCACAGGGCTACTCGGAGTATGCTCTCTACCCGGGACAGCCTGTCTGCAATTTGACATATGGGTAAGTACCTTCTGCTGACTTAGTAGTCTATGTGCAGTGACTTTGAAACAACTACTGATGAACGACTTGTTTTGACCTACTGATGAAAATTCATCACGCATAACAGAAGCTGCCGTTGTGTTGTTATTAAAGCGATTTATTGGTAGTTGATGGAAATCTGGAACGACATGGTGTGCGAGCTTTATCTTGCTGTTTGATTCAGTTAATTGATTTTGAGGTTCCCTGCAGGAAAATGTAATGTACAATAGAGCGGTGTGCTCACCGCATCTATTCTTGCTGTTGTTTTGATTGGTAGAGAAGGATCATTAGGAGAATGATCTGTTTGTACTGCAGGTTTCAGTGCAGTCTGTGCCACTTATTATTGATACAGTCACATGAAGTGGATTGAGGACACGTTGGCATCTCTGCACAGCTAACAGTTCACATCATTGTTTATGCTTTCACAGGCAAAAAAAAACTATGCAGAACGGCTTTTGAACCCTGTTGTGCAACTTTACCTCACTATATATATGTGTGTGTGTGTGTGTGTGTGTGTGTGTGTGTGTGTGTGTGTGTGTGTGTGTGTGTGTGTGTGTG
>JAUZST010013008.1:0-10323 GCA_034779995.1 Parotocinclus haroldoi
TATTTCATTAGGGGGTATTTCATTAGGGGGTATTTCATTAGGGGGTATTTCATTAAGAGGTATTTCATTAGGGGATATTTCATTAGGGGCTTATTTCATTAGAGGATATTTCATTAGGGGGTATTTCATTAAGGGGTATTTCATTAAGGGATATTTCATTAGGGGGTATTTCATTAGGGGGTATTTCATTGGGGGGTATTTCTTTTTTTTTTTGCTATTATGATGATGGCAATAAGGGTTAGTTTTAAACTCTCTTTTTAGATCATATGACCAAAATACATGAGAGCAATGACACCCAACCCAACCAATGTTGAATCATAAAGTTATCATACTTATCATAAAGTTTGAATATTTAGTATTCAAAATCTAATTCAAATGTATTATATAGCGCTTTTTTATAACGGAGCATTGTCTTAATAATCAGCTTAGGCCAAAGGCCAATACCAAATGGAGCAAGCCTAGGGCGACAGTGGAAAGGAAAAACTCCCTGGATGTAGGAATAAGAAACCTTGGGAGGAACCGAGACTCAAAAAGGGACCCGTCCTCCATGGGTGGCCTAGATGTTCATTGAATAATTAAGTTGTAGTAATAGTAAAATTAAGTAAATAATCAAATTTAAATTAATAATCAAATTTAAATTAGTAATACAATTCAAAATAAATAACGAAATAGATTTAAGATAATGAGTCCTAAGTGGTAAGTTGTCATCATCTCTTAATAAGTAATGATGGAGGGAGTTCCTGCACTCAGGTGAGACCCAGGCATGGTGGGACTGGAAGTTAATGAAGACCAGCAGATTAGAGTTAAATACAACTGATGTATTAAATTCCTTTATTTATGCTTTTCATTATTAATTACCTACAAATCTAAAAAATAAAAACAGTCATTTGTGGGTTGGGAGTGGTTTAATAATGTCCACGTGACACCTTTTGGGGAAATTTGATTTCAACATATTGATTACAACTCAAAGTATGAAGTATGCGGATCCAATGTACATTTATGGCATTTATCAGATGCCCTTATCCAGAGCAACTTACTACTCATACTCAGGTCCAAGGTCCAGTACCTTAACTGCTAGGCTAACGCATTCCCGATGCACAGTTATGCGCTGTGTAATGTCTGTGGTCAGATGTATTATTAATTATCATTATTAATAAGGTAATTAACCTACTTAACTCATATCTTACCTTATCAGATACAGTAGCTGTTGGAGTATAGCAGCTGTAGTACCACTCAGGTGAATTGCAAGTGCTGTATCTGTGCTCAGAAGCACGAGAACCGTGCGTGAACCATGGGACAGATGCATTTAAATGTATGCGCTGAATGCTAACATTTTTGTTAACAAATATACAATCAGTACAACACTGAACATAGAATTTGTGGAAGGACACTATGGAGGAAGCCATTGCTGTCCAAAAAAACATTGCTGCACATTTAAAATTTGCAAAAGAAAACCCGGATGTTCCACAGCAGTACTGGCAAAACATTCTGTGGACAGATGAAACCAAAAATTGTTGAGAGTTGTTTCGATGGAACATAGAACACTGTGTGGAAGGGAAAAGGCACAGCACACCATCATCAAAACCTTGATTCACTTTAAGACCATCTCTCTGCCTACTGAATTTCAACAAGACAACGAGATACAGCACAGAAGTAAATCAACAACATAATCGTTTAAACAGAAGATAATATGGCTTCTGGAGTGACCTCAACCCAATTGAGATGCTGTGGCATGACCTCGAGAGAGCAACACACATCTCCCGAATGGTCCATAATTGTTCCTGGCCTTTGTGCAGGTCTGATCTGCAAATAGAGGACAGTTTAGTTGAGGTTATTGCTGCCAAAGGAGGGTTTTAATGTTTTGACTGATCTCTGTACCAAAATATCAAAATACCAGTGTGCATGCTGCAAATCCCTGTGTATAACAAATATCTTGACTTTGACTGCTGTAACAGGTACCTTGGCAATTTTCAGCTGAAGCTGCTTTTCTTTTTGTTCCCTTAGTCTAAGAATATAAAAAAAACAGGTAATCGATGAGCTAGTCTCTAAGAACCGTTTTCTGCTGGTACCACGACTGGTAAATCAGAAGGTTTTGATGAGCTGTGTCCGGTCAAACAACTCCACCACCCTTGCAAGTAAGCAAACATAATTACCACTGATGCAACATAATTCAAATTTTTACATCCAGTCAGCTCGTTCGTTTTTTGAACCCACGGACACTGACCTGCTGATTTTATCCTTCTTCGCTTGTCTATGAGGTTTCATCCTATCTAATGCATCTACTGTTCTTACGATTATAGGACTTGTTGAGCAAGTCTTTTGTCTTTTTTATTGAACCTCTAATGTGAGTCATGTGTTTTTATCTTCTCAGATACTGTGTTTTACTCATCACGAGGGAGGATGTGTCTTTTGTCCCTGCCAATGCTTTGACTATGCTGCCTCCTCCAACACTAAAGGGATGATGAGATTCGCTTATGTCCTTTAGCAGTGGCAACAACCTCTCTGTGATACTCTTCTTAATAAGCCAGAAATGAGCACTCCGCAAGTAAGAGTCAAGCTTTTATTATGTGCTACCAACTAGTTTCTACCCCTTTGACTTCAAACAGTTTATGTTTCATATTGGATCTCTCTTTGCTTCCCCCATGTATATCTATCAGGCTATTGTTCTGGAGAGACGGAGCGCCACGGGCAAGGTGTTTTATCGTACAGTGAACGGTGTCTGGAATGGGAGTGACGAGGATAAGATCCACCTCCACAAGCAGCTAGAGCTCTTACAGAGAGACCCAGGCGTCCTCATCAACAATGCCGTGATGCCTGAACTTAACAATGAGCTTTCCTCTGTGAGTTATTCAGCCCATCACCAATCATATTAGTGCAAATCAAATTCAGTTTTTACTATGTGTAGTAAATGGATTACACTGGACCGATAATTCCTATTTCATATAAATCTGATTCTTCACTTTCAAACCATTTGTAGATGTTTCTAATTCTATGGGTGAATGCTGCGTGTGATTACCTCTCTCAAGTGTGCTTTGATCTTCTCTACCCAAACTGGTAAGTCCAGAGGTTTTATAAGGAGCTTGGTTTTCTCTCCAGTAATAGCCCTGATGTGTTTTTGCCAGCTTAGATTGTCGCTCATAATGTGGCCCAATACAAATCTGTAGACCAATGGCAAATGTTACAGAAGAAAAACTGTAAAAGTACATTCTGCATTGTGATTTTAGCCCAACTAGAGTTAGAATCAGGTCTGGTAACCAAATGTTTCGTTATTTTCTAGGCAAGAACTGATGCCCATTTTATCGCTAGTCTTCTCTGCTCTCTTCATTGTATTTGGTTCTGTCATCATTCAGACTTTCAGGTAGGTGCAGTAAAAAGTTAAGATATCATTACAGTGCTGTTTGGTGTTTGGCTCTGACTTCAGTTTTAAAAATTGTGATGATGAAAAAAACAAGCCAAAAAGTCAACTACGAACTCCCAGAGTTCTCCTCAGGATGACAACCCATCCAACATGGCCACACTTCTGAAATCGTAAATATTTTGAGTTATGCGTTGCATAACATCCATGATAGGCTCTATAAGTTGTGAATTATGCAATCTGGATGTTGTCTGAACATCATATTAAATATGTGTACTAGAGATGGCACCGATCAATCAGACCTGAATCGACCATTTTTTTTATGTGAACAAGGTACGCTGTGTGCAAAAAACGATGAGTACCAAGTGTGTACTTTTGTTTCCCATAATAAATAATGTTTAGGTGTGGTGAAAACAGAGGAAATGTATTTTGATGTAGCATGCTAGACAGTTTCTTATCTGGGTGCGTTACTTTGCAAACAAGTAAAAGTCAACTTGCGTTCCATTCATTTTGTATCAGATGTATTGCATGTACATGTGGTACGTACATTTTTGTACATTATTGCTATTGCTAGAATGCACTCAGTAGAAACTAAATATCCAGGTGCAAATGCAAACTCAAATAACCTGTCGAAGAAATCCCATAAACTCAACGACACAGATGGATTACTCATCACTGTGTAAAAGCCTTAATAACAATGTGACCTTTTTAATCAAATCATTAATATTACAAATATATTGTTTTTATTGCTACTAATTAAGGATTTTACGTGGCATGTTCTATCATCTATTTTTCTATCACTTTTCCTGATGGCTTAGGTTTTTGCCTTGCTATCATTTCAGTATAGTTAATGAAATATTTTAGGCAAGTATTGTATCAAAGTCATCAAATCATTTGGATATTGGTGACAGCAATACTCACTGCATGCTGCTTCACCTGGACATACATGCAACTGATCGTTATTCAAACGGGCGATATGCAGCACACAACTGTAATTACCAATAAATCTGCAGGAATTATTTTGCATGTGAGCTTGTATATATCATATTTATTCGTATGCTAAGCTCAGAAAGTTCACAAAGGTATCAAGTGGAGTTTGTAGAATTGCCAATATGTGTAGAATGCTTCTGTGTAGTCCCAGTTAACACCTGCCAAATATCTTCTGTGGATGTTTCAATCATTCAGAACTAGCATACTGCTTATATACTGTACGTTAGTATAATTATTCGCATATTAATATATAGTATTAATATGTATATTATACACATGTTCATATAATAGTTGACGGTCAAGACTATGCAGCAAAAATACAAAGGACTATAATGCTTAACAGGACACTATTAAACAGGATATTGCTGCAGAGGTGTGCATGTGAGTGTCATAGTTACTGGGAAATAAAAGTTTTTTGCATACAACTTAACACAACAACCATAAGACATTTTATGCAACTCGTCAGACCCCTGCTCTTTGTATTTTCATATAAATGTAATTGGTCCAGGTGTAAACAAACAGGATATAGAGAGCTAAACCATTGTCTTTTATCAAATAAAATTCAGCTTCTGATTCAGTTCCATCAGTTGTGTTTTGTATAACAAAATGAGCATTGCAAAATGAGCGTTGGAGGTAATGATACACAGTACTGTAATCTAATTACTTTTTCTTGTAACTGTTATGCTGGACTGAGGCGGAGCCTCGGGGGATTTGAAACAGTGTGTAGTGCTACACAGAAGAGACCTGAGCTGGAAATCCAATTCAAACCGTGCAGTTTATTTACAATAGTGAAGTATGTATGTGCTTGTGTGAGTCATTCAGTCAGTGGCGTCAGGGTGTATCACTTGGTAAGAGACCACTGACTTTACGATGAATGACAATTTTGCCCATTTGACAGACTTTGAAAGGGGTGGGGCATCACTAGAATGAGAGAAGTGGGATGATTTACTGCCATTTAGGCTGTTCTGACCTAGTTGTTAGGAAGCTTTGATGTGGGATTGTGGTGGCCTAATGGTTCAGGGTTCATAGTTTTTTTGAGTGTTTAAAACAAAATAAATAAACTGTAATAAAGTATCCCTTAATCTTTGTGAGCAGTATATTTTATACTCTTGTAATCACATTTCAGTTAGTGGTTAATTAAAAAAAAAATCTCTACAAAAATCTATACAAGTCACTACAACTTGGTGTTTTCTTTTTAATTAATTATTGAATAAGTTATTTGTTTAGTAAATATCCCAACACTGCTCCTTTGGATGAATTATGTACATTTACAATCTACATTTAATTGCTAGCTAAACAATTTATTTAATAACCAAAATGGAATGCTATCAAGTATACTTGTAACGCTGAATCTACAAAATATGTGCCTTTTCTCAGGTCTCCGATTCTTCAGTTCTCCTTCATTAACATTGACAAGCATAGTCGGTGGATGGATTCCCTCTTCCAGCTGACACCTGATGCCAGGAATACAGACATGCACCATAAACTGGACTACACTGGATATGTACTGGCCCTCAATGGACATAGAAGATACTTTTGTCTGTTTACGCCCACATCTGACCCAAGACTCCATCACAAACTTGATCAATTGAACCTGTGGATGGAAAAACTGACTGAAGGTACATTAGACACTATTTTGATGGTTGGCCTGATCTTGACATCAGCTCCAAAAGATGAAGAAGTACAATACATGATTGAAAGAACTGAATTGTCAAAGCGGATTCTTGGTTTCCACTGTCTGGGTCTTTTGGAGTTGTTGGTGTTTGACTTTGAAAATGATCTGTTCGTACACTGAATATAGTGTGTGAAGCTTTGTTAGGACTTTGTTTGCATTGGGCTTTTTTTCTGGATTATGCACTGGATACATTAAGCATTTTCTACAGTTGAAATGGTTTGAACTATAATTCACTTTACATTTTAAATAGATTTCGAAGGCAACTGTAGTAGAAACCACTAATCAATAAATTGAATCATCTAACAAGTGGAGAAACTCAGAGCTTTCAAACATCATCCAGTTTGAACTGTAAGTGATCACTCTGTTCAATAAAGGCAAACAAAGTTAAACTGTTTGTAAGTTATTAGACAGTTTGTGTTTTTCTACTTTTCTACTGATAAAGACCACATTTTGAAAAACTGATGTAAATGTGCAAGTAATTATATAGGGTTCACAATTTTTATTGAAGTGGCAAATCTTCTTCTTACTATATAATGCACTGAACCTACACAATCAGTGGCTGGCCAAATACTTTTTGGCCCCATTGTGTACAAGGCTTAAACGTCCAATCAAGTGGATGTTTAAGATGAATGTTAAAGATTTCTAATAAAACAGATTTGAGTGTGCTGCAAATAATTGTCAATATATTGCCTATCAATTATGCTATGTTGACAAATATACATGCAGCTATAAATTACATTTCTTAGTGTTTCCAAACATTTGATTGTCTGATTGTAAGAAGCTATCTGGAGAGTAGTCAGCTGAGAATGTCTAGACTGTAGATGCACATTAAGATCAGCTAGCATAAGGACTAGTAAATTAACAGTGCCACTTACAACCCCATTCTGAAAATTGCATTACAGAAAATGTAAATTATAAAACTCCCTAAATATACTTGAACTTTTAGATAGTATGAACTCAGTGAATGTTTTTTTTTATGGTCAACTTAATTTTATTTGTTAATAAATATTGAATCTTGCATCTCAGGCCTGCAAGACATTCCAAAAAAAGTTGGGACAGGGCAATGTAAGACTAGTAAATACTGATGTGATTGACAGGTGATGTCAGCAGGTGACTGTATCATTATTTGATACAAAAGCGGTGTCCATAACATGCTGAGTCTTTGAGGAGCAAAAATCAGAAGATCCAGTATGTCACAAAACATGTGAAAAAAATCTTTAAAATCAATGTTCTTCAAAGACAGATTTGTATGGGTTTGCATATTACGTTCTCTGATTTTTGATTTGACTTGTTTGCACTTTATTGAAAATTAACGGGCCTCCTTGGAAAAGATGACATTTTAAAATGTGCAATTGTCAACTGTGCAATTATATGTTGCTGATGTGTCTAGAGGGAGAAAACAATCCACTGAGGTAAGAGCATTTGTAAAAAGCTGTGAATATTTATGTCCTTAAAGTTTATTTGAAACTGAATGCACTCTCTTCCTCTTCAGATCCTCTGGCCTAAAAGACTTTGGTAGAAGATCTTCCACTGTCATCTCCAAATAGGAACCATCTGGCTTGGACAGGTACACCAACCAGGTGCCACCAAACTGACAAAAATGTGATGTTATAAATCAGAGACATGTATGAAATGATTAAGGTTCTTTAGGTTTGAGACATACTTCTTGCATGAACTGCCTGCACGCTCCACAAGGGGAGATGAACTGTTCACTCAAATCACTGCAAAAAAAGAGTAGACTAATAAAGATGATAACAGTATCTGTAACATGTCTAATGCAGAGAACCTCTTTTTATATAACCACAGACATTGTACCTGGCTATTGCTATGGCTTTGAAATCCATATAACCTTCTGAAATGGCTTTTGAGATGGCAGTCCTCTCTGCACAGATTCCCAGGTTGTAACAAGCATTTTCAACATTGCAGCCTGTTCAAAGAAAATGAAACATTATCCGTCATATTTGCTTGATATAGTTACAGGTACATCTGCATTACATTCTTTGAAACGGGGCGTTGCCCGGACATTACCATGATCCCACAGACGTTTTAGGCTACTATAGTGTAAATATAAAGACTATAATATAATATTTTTTTTACAAGAAAACTGCATGCAAACGAAACACTGTCCCTAATCCCAGCATCCCTAATGTTTCACAGTGGTATGGGATGGTATGATGCTTTTGTTTGCCTGAAGCCAAAAATGACTATATATATATAGTAAAATATCAGCCTTAGTTGCTCTAAATTGGCCCAATATGAATTTGTTTGTTTGAATTTGTGTTACCATGCTCCTGTTGATGATAATACAATATGGAGGGCCACCATTTGAAGAATGTATAAGTGAATTTTTTAAAGACTTTCTTCTGTGATATAGCAGACACACTGAACAACCACAAGTTAGTGAACAATATACTAACAGTATATACATATATCCTAATAGAGCATTATATAGAACATGAACATGAACTTAATAGAACATTACAGAATCGTTTATCTTTATTTAATGTGTCACATTAACTGGTGTGAACACACTCTCGTCTAGTCAGGGGCAGCGTCCTTACGTTCAATGAACTTTGAAGTCATCTATAACCAATGAAAATGACCTTCCCAAATGTCCTAAATTCAATAAGAAACATTAAAAAATTCCAATGCCAACAACAATGGAAGTATTTTTCAACCAAACAAAAACAAACACCTTTAATTCAATCATCATTTGTTACCTTGATGAAAGATAGTAAAGTAATTACTTGGATATGAAAATAACCTAATAACACGCTACACAAGTACCCTTAATATAGAATACATGTCCTATCTTAACAAAACTGTTATGACCTGGTGTTAAAACTACTTATATGACTAATTAACTAACATCAACTGTGAGCTACTGAACTGAAATTGTGTGTTACAGTACAGTACAAGAAATTTGAATTATGGATATGCTCTGAGTGCATCAACTCAAGTCTATATGGCATCATTATTTTAGAGTAGAGTACACTGTGAATTTGTGGATTATGTGAAATTACCGCAAACAATGCAGAATTGATTGTGTTTTAAGCTCATCTGCACAAAAATGTCAAATCTACCAGTATCATGGCATTACTTTTCCAATGCCATTTGGTTGCCCACATGCTCATAGTTAACACAGATCAGATCAGCCATTGATGTGTGTTGAGTGAACACAAATATAGATTTATATATGGATTGGAAGCACCACATCTCATGTGAATGAGGTGTGGCAAAAGGACACCCATTACTTGGCATCACCAAACGTGTGATTACCCTGAAGAGCAGAAGAAACGTAGAACTGGAGCATCAAACTAGCTGATTTTTTGCGGCCTAAATACAAAACAAAATCTGGTGGAATTCTTACCTGATATAAATTTGGCAGTTATTAAGCCACTAAAATTACACATGCTACTAATTACACGTGCAACTAATTTGCTTGGGGTAACTGGAGGGTTTTAAGTCTGCTTAAAAAAGTCTGCTCTGCTCTTTGAAGATTTGTGGTTGGTCTGACATAACGACTAATCCAATACAACGGCACAAAAATGAGTATCACTCAATACTACTCACCTGTAAACACTGTCCCATCATGGGTCATAAGGGCAGCCCCAACTCTGAACTTGCTGTATGGACAGTAGGCAAATTTCTTAGCTTCCAGAGACTGTCGAATCAGCCCTGTTACCCCAGAAAAATGCATATTCTTTGGCTCCTTCTTCAGCTCATGCGTCCCTTTCATGTCTGCCATTATACGTTATGGTATGTGTGAAAGATTGCAACTTAGCCTGGTGTATCCCTTTTTATCTTTTTGTATCCCCTTTGTATCACTGTATATGCCTATGTTGACCTGTGGCCAATCACTTTTCTAGGATCTTCTCTCCTCCCCCAATTCTGCCTCTCTGCATTCAAAGTGCTTTTATGCATTGAGCTTACGTAACTTGATGTCAAAGTCGAGATGGCGAGCTCTACTTTCACTAGGAGAGAGAGTGACTCGGGTCACTGGGCAATGACGTCGATGTTCCTTGTGGTGAAATTGTTTACTCTGTAAGATAATGATATAAAGTTATTAGGAAATAGGAATTAATCATAATATTTTATGTACATCAAACTTACTGGTGTGAATTCAGAGGAGTCGATTTCCATAAAAGCACAGCAGCAGTAACTAATATTTCATCAGCAAACAAGAAATAAGAGCAAGAGTCATTGTAAAAAAAAATGAGTGCACGTAAAATCACAACATGCCCCTGGGGGGGGGGGGGGGGGGGGGGGGGGGGGGGGGGGGGGGGGGGGGGGGGGGGGGGGG
>JAUZST010013009.1:0-11201 GCA_034779995.1 Parotocinclus haroldoi
GCTTTTACTATTAAACTATTGTGACCAGAAATGTATATATTTATGAACTCTATATTTTTATCCTAATATTTATTAACCTGTTATTTATTTACTTTGATGGTAGCTACAAAATGAGTCTAACCAGAGCCAAAGGTCTTGTGTGGATTTGGCACAGTCTGTTGCAAGAGACCATGCATTGAATCTAGCAGATAGCATATTTAAAGAGTTATCATCAAAACCCTATACATGAAATTTGCTCAATGATTCAGAAAACTGGGTGAATATTTTGATAGTGGAAATTGTATTACCATCACTTCCTATAGGAAATGTCCTAAATTGTGAAAAATACAAAACCTGTTCTGCGGTGGTAAGTAAGGCAACGGTTACATAAATATATTTGGGACTGTGGTAGCTTAGTTTTAAATGAATTGGACTGTGGAACACATGGCTGAAATCTCAACTCTGCTAGCCGGTCACTGTTACCAATTGCTAGAACTGCTTGTAGCTTGTATTAGCTGTAGGCCACTTTGAATAACAGTATCTTCAGCAGTGTCAGCAAAACATAGGAGTATCTGATTGTGTTTACTTTCCTCCTCTTAGGTTACTGTCAAGTACAGTAAGTTCCACTTACTGTGAGTGTGTGTGTGCGCACCTGTGTGTAAGATATTTCTTCTAACTATTGTATAATTATGATATAAACCTAGACTTAATGACTGTTCATTTAGGGTGACTACACATCCTCAATTTTTTTGTCCTTTTTAGAAATCGCATCCAGACAGGATTTCTAAACTTTCTGAGATATCTGGGCTTATCTTGACACTATGTTTGTCTTTGACACTTTATAGCCTGTATTCTTGCACTCAATTGGTAAATTTTGTAAACAAACACTGGTTAATCTTTTTCTCAGTTGGTACTTTTATGTGTGTACGGCACTGCTGTTATGACCACAAAGAATGTTTTGTATATGGAAGAAAAGATTCGAAGTGTTGAGTTCACTCTAGTGAAAACAAGATAGTTATGCAAGCACTTGGAAAAATCTTGTTATTTTTCATTAAAACTGGTTGAAATCAGTAGAACATAATATGAAACAAAATATAAAGAGCAGTGTTGGGGGAGGGGCTGATCTGAGCTGATGCAATTGAGTGCAGACAGGTGATGTTTTTTCTGTGTATTATCCATGCTGTAAATAAAGCTATTCAATTATTCTTGCCATTCTTAATGTGATTTCTATCATATCCTGCACTGATTACAGGATGGCAAAAACCACTTGGGGGTGGGGGTGTCTGGCTTAGCTGCAAACTGAAAGCATATGCATCATGAAAGGGGATGCTGATGCTCCTCTAAAATGTATGCAGAAGGAGGGGGTATGTCCTCAGAATCTGAAAAAGTCAGCCGTCCTAGTGTTAATATTTGATAAGCTGTGTAAAACATACACAGAGTATGATGATTTGCTAATTATTTTCAACCCATATGCAACTGATTACACTACTAAAGACAAGATATTAAATGTTCCAACAGATAAACTTTATTGAAAAGTGTTTCAAATTGTTTTTGGACATTATCGACGTCGTGAAAATGACATGGCTGTATTGTTATCAGCGCAAAATTCAAAAGCCAGCATCTCTGATGATATGGGGGTGTGTTAGTGCCCATGGCATGGGTAACTTGCACATCTGTGAATGCACCATTAATGCTAAAAGGTACATACAGGTTTTGGAATAACATATGAAGTCATCAAAGCACCGTCTTTTTCATGGACATCCCTGTTTATCCCAGAAAGACAATGTCAAGCCACATTCTGCACGTGTTACAACAGCGTGGCTTCATAGTAAAAAAGTGCGGGTACTAGACTGGCCTGTCTGCAGTCCAGACCTGTCTCCCATTGAAAGTTTGTGGCACATTGCGACAACAAAATATGACAACAGAGACCCTGGACTGTTGAGCGACTGTAGTTGTACATCAAGCAAGAATGATAAAGAAGTCCACCTACAAAGCTTCAACAATTTCAAAAAACCCCGAAAAAAAACAGTTCCCAAATGCTTATTGAGTGTTAAAAGGAAAGGTGATGTAACACAATGGTAAACATACCCCTGTCCTAGGAACTTAGTCTTAGTCCAGGATGTAGCACTTGAGCAGGTTAGTCAGACAAACATGACCAATACCATGAAGTGCTTTATAAGTGATAAGTAAAATTGTATATTAAATGGACAAAGTGATTGGAAGTCAGTAAAGTATTTCCAGAACAAAGGCAATATGATCACTCTTCTTGGTAAACTTCAACATTCTGGATGGATTGTAGGGAATGGAGGGTTTTGACTGGAAGCTCATACAATATGGTGGTATAGTAGACAAGTCTTGTAGTGACAAAAACCTGGACCAGAGTATCAGTAGATTTCATGTGAGGTTCAAAGGAGAGCAGATGGTAAAACAAAAAAACAACATTTAGAGGGAGTAACAGATGGGGAGGGAGGGTGGGGAAGTTGGAAAAAGAAGAAATAGTAGCGATCTGTGTTGGGGTTACAGCAGTGGTGACAGGCTGAGCTAGGCTTGTGGGAGTGGCAATAGGCTTAGCAGCAGTGAGGAGCCTGGAGGCTCTGGAAATGAGCTGCTTGACGTGATAAGTCACAGGCTGCTTTAGTGATGTCAGGAGTATTAGGGTCACTGGGACAATGTCTGGGGCATCAGGTGCCTGCTGGGGTAATATCAGGAAAATTGGAGTCTTTTAGGGTGACGATAGGAAACTTGGAGCCCACTGTGACAGTTTCTGGATAGACTGGGAATTTGGCAATAAATCTAAAGTCTCAAGGGCCACATGGTGTTTAGAAGTATAAAAGGACCACAAGTCTTTGGGCAAACACAGAAAGTACTGTGTCAAAAATGATCTCTATGGGCTTTTCAGCTGCCAGACTGCCTACCAGACACTCCTGGCCAAAGGTTAGGGCAAGATTCCAGTCTAAATCCAAAAAAGCATGCGTAAATAAGCATGTTATTAGCCTAAACTTAAAATTTAAAAAGTTTGAATCTTGAACTAAAGTGTGGGGCTTAATTCAAAGTTGGGGGTGGGGTGGGGGGCCAAGTATGAGAAAACATTTGCCCTGCTGTGACTTTTTAATTTTATGAACTAAAAGAAGTCCTGCACTTTGCAAATGTAGGAGACGAGCAGGATTTTAAGGCTTAGGAGTTCACGTGGAAAATGTGGGGCCAGACTGTGTAGAACTTTTTATGTTACAAGAAGTATTTTATAATCAATACAGAATGTACTAATAAGCATGTTGATGATAAGCTGATGGTAAAGTATTCTAGTCCTGATTTTCTCCTTAATTAATAGCCATTTACACTAGTGCTGCATCTGGAAGGTTGCTGAATAGCTGAGTGATATGATGAGTATTAAGTTTGCCTAGTGTGTTTTATTATGTTAATCTTATTATTAAAGAAAGTTTTCATTGTTTTCATCATTATTGTTATCATGCTGAACCTGTGATGTTTTTATTTAAGCCAGAGACTCTTCTATTAAATATAAATCGAAGTGCATTCTTATTTATTTCTATGAGTAAGGAGAATTATGCAGATTTAGCTTTGGTAAGGGCCTGTATACTCTGCCATGCTCCAAGCAACCTTAAATATCTCCAATTTTTTGTCACCAGTTGCATTCTAAACTCCTAGCTGTTTGTACTATGGTACAGGTATGGTCATTATACCAAGGTACTAACCTTTTTCCCCTAATACATTTAAGCCTAGCAGGAGGAAATATACCTAGAGTTGAGCGAAATGCACATTCTAATTTGTAGGTTGCATGCTCCATGCTCCGTAGGTGTATTAAACATTAAGCCTAAACTAGTGAAGACATGAACTGTGAAAACAAGGGGTCTGAGCACCTCCTGAGGGCCTGCCAAGGCATTAGCCACTGTCATGCTGTCACTGGCTTTGACATTGCAAGAGTCTGTAAAGAGCTCGGTTATGTCATTTCCCTTCAAGGCGTGGCTGTGGATGACACCATGGTAACCACTGTGCTTTTCTGGTCCACACCGTGGACCATCAAGGACCTACAATGCTTTCTTGGCTTCACCAACTTTTATCAGTGTTTTATCTACCACGACTCTCCTCCAGGGTAAACCCTGTTAGGGTTCCTACCTTTCGCTACCTAACTATCTGCTGTCCCCGTTACATAAGTGCGGGTCCTAGCATTGTTTATGGCCAGGTCGTCTCACTGCTGATGGACGCTTATGGGGGGAATCCCCGAGGTACTTAGTGTATCAGGGGCACATTGAGGGTCTCCCGTTCCCGCTCTTCACATGCCTGAGCTCATGCTCTTCCCATCGTCGGCATCTCTTGAGCCTCACTTCAGTCGGCTGCGCGCCCTGAATGAGACATGCCCCGGCTCGACTTACTCATGCCATACGTGTGCCCGAGCACACGCTTGCCCCCGGCGCTTTGGTGCCTTCTGCGATTTATTTGCGCTTGTGCCACATGCGCGCCTGAGCTTACGCTCGTCCTCTAGTGTTACTACCTCCGTGCCTTGCCACTTGGGAGACGTCCCAAATCAGCATGCTATCATGCTCACTGCATTATGCGCCCTATCCTGCTCTCTACACGCCTGCCCCGTTGCGATCAGTTCGCACGTTGGTCCCAGTTGGGAAGCAACACAGCACGCCATTTCTTCTTTTTGGTTTTGTTGTGTTCTGGAGTCTTTCGCTCCACTCTTCACCCCCTTTTAGTTTTTCTATATTATTACCCCATTATTATTATACGTTGTGGGATTCTGTCACTCCCGCATTCTTGGGTCCTACCACATATCATAACAAACCCTGTGCCCTGCACTAGCCTCCAGACACTGTGAAGGCATTTCAGGACCTCAAGAGGGCATTTACTCAAACCCAAGTGCTGGGGCATGCTCCAGACCCCATTTAATTATATGGTGAATAATTAATAATAATTACATAATTGTGAAGGTGGACGCATATTCAGTGGGTATTGGAGCTATCCTCTCCCAGCACCTCGGTGATCACCCCAAGCTTCATCCTGTGGCCTTCTTTTCCTGCAATCTGAGCGGCAAGGAGACGCAGGGCACCCATGAACCCAAGACTCGAGAACCCATTCTTCCAGTGTCGTGTTTCCTTGGTGCCATCCTCCAGCTGGACCTGGAAACTGCCTGATTGCCCATGTGGCAAGAGATTTGCTCCTCAAGGACATTTGGGACCGACTCCTCACTTGGGCTCATGACTCACCCCATTAGGGTCATCCCAGGGAGACACTCGCGCTTCGGTTGATTACCCTGCACTTTTGGTGTTCAACGATGATCAGAGACATTCACGTGGTTGTCGCCTCCTGCCAGTCTGTGCATAATGCAAGACTCTCCACACCCTCCCAGTGGGTCGCCTAGTTCCATTACCCATTCCGCAGTGGCCCTGGTCCCAGCTGGCCATGGAATTTGTTACCGACCTGCCGCAGTCTCTTGGCTTTGCCACCATTCTCACTATCCTGGACTGATTCTCCAGAGCAGTCAGGCTCATCCTGCTCCCCAAGCTCCATACAGCCTTTGAGATTACAGAAATACTCTTCAGCAACATAGTCACCTATTACAACATTATAGACATTGTCCACATGGATCGTCGGCCTTAGTTCATCTCAGCGGTCTGGGCAGTGTTTTTAGAAATTGGGGGTTATTGTTAGCCTGACTTTGGGCCATCACCCTCAGTTTAATGGGCAGTGTGAGAGGGGCAACCAGGAGCTGACGAAATTCCTTAGGCTCTACTGCTACGAGAATTGTGCTGACTGGGCTTGCTTTCTCACCTGGGCTGAGACTCGAATTCCCTAAGACACTCCTCAACTGTGTTCACACTATTTTAGTGCTTCCAGTCTCCTTTCACTCCTTGGGATCTTATAACCTTGGTCATACACCCAGCACATCACTGAAGCCGCAGGTACCAGGCCCAAGCAGACCGACGGTGGAGTCCGGAACAGTCATGCGAGTCAGGCGACCAGGTCTGGCTACCAAGACCTTCGTCTCCAGGGGAGTAAAATTAACGCCCCAATACATTGGACCTTTTAAGGTTGTTAAATGTTTAAATAATGTTTATCCCTACCCTCTCACATGCGTACTCACCAATTATTTCATGTTTCATGTTAGCTTACGTTGTGAACCACTTACTGGACTCTTGCAGGTGTGGTTCCTGGCTCCAGTACCTGGTGGACTGGGCTATGGTCCGAATTAATACTGCTGGGTGGACCAATTCCATGCTAGCCACCCGGATCGCCCAGCCCTCCGGGGATGTGACTGCCCTCGCAAGTCCACCTTGGCATGCCCGTGAGAGGTCCTTTGGGGTTGGGCACTCTCAGGCCCAAGCCAGGTTCGGCACACCACAACCAACGTTTTAATAAAAAAAAAAAACTAAAGTGGATACACGGTGGCATGCCCATTTTGCAGCTTTGAAATTAAGTAAGTCCTGTGTGCTGTAAATAAACCACCACTGACCAGCTTACATTGGAGAATTTTGCATGGTGTCATTTCAGCTAATGGACATTTTAATATTTTGTGTTGTTGTTTGCTCATTGTGATTGAACATTTAACATACATATATAATCTTTGGGCTGGATTATATTACAAAGAAAAATTTAAATGCCAGATAATCTAATATAATTTTAGAACAAGCTAAAATCCTATTCACATGAGCCAAAAGAACAAAATATAAGCAGTACAGAGATATGATCTGGGTTATTTTAGGAGTCTTATGAGATTAAGAATAATGCTGGACCTTTGGTTTTAATAATAAATTAATAAGGCCTGGACAGTTTTAAGACTATTTGGGATTATTGGTAGTTATGAAGGAACTATTTTGCTGCCATTAATGACATAAAGAATTTTGCTGATTCAATTAAATAATGTGATCAAGCATTGAAGGCTCGTTAAATACCCTCCTCTCTCATTTTCCTTCAAGATGTTGAGAGATGTTTAAAAAAGCACTTTATCTCTTCTATTCATTTATATGGCCCCTTCCTGGTGATGCTTCCAGTAATCATTATTATGACTAAAGTGCTTCCTGTCAAATCTTTGCCTCTCTCTCTACTACACACCCTCTTTTGCTCTGTTCTTAAATATTCACTTAATGTATAAAAAATAATACGGGCAAATGATAAAGTGCAGCTATATTTATATTATATCACTTGCTGTCTAAAATAATAAAGACGTGATTCCAACTTATGTTTAACTGTATATAAAATACAGCCCTAATTACAAAACCTAATGTATAAAAACCAACATTATACAATAGATATAGAACATAAGTGTTTCTGCTTAGTTGGCAAAAGGGATTAAATCCTTATACTTAATACCTCATACCAAATACCTAAGTATTTATGGCTGCCTGTAATTAGAATATAATTATTGTTCACAGAGTAGTTTTATTTTCTTGCTATAAGTGGCAAGTATTATGTATTATGAGGGATAAATGTTGACAGGTTTGCAAAAATATTTTTAAAAAATTATAAATTAAATAAAACAACAAAATACAGCAATGCCACTGTGAGCACATTTTCTGTCAACTTTCTGTTTCAGTGTATTAACCCAAAATCTGAATCATATTTTTTATGTCAGAAATTGGTATTTTTGTTTTGGTGAACTGATGAATAACAAACACATTCAACCAAATACTGTAATTGTACATTTACTTTAATGTTTTTTGATTGATTTATCAAATGATTATGCTAAAATCACACTAAACTATAAATGCTGAAAATAGCACAATAGTTTGTACAAAATTCTGGGACTTGGTCAATTATGTAATGCAGCCAATTCCAGTAACTATAGTATTTTCTCTAACTCTCTATTTGGTCTTCAGTGAGCCAAAGTTCAGCATCTTTCAATTAAATTTATTGACTTGACTAGACACAAGCATTTTTCATTTCTTGTGTGTGCTGTTGTTTGCATGTATTAGTTTTTAAGAGAGACAGAGAAAATAGTGAGATGGAATTGGAACTGGTTTAGGTTTATTACTAACATATCTGCAATGTAAGTAAGTGAGCAAAGCCTCTTTTGAGACTAAACAATCTGGCCCGACCAACTCATCGAGTATGTAAACTATAATGCTAAAAGTATTAACTCATCCCTACAAATGATCTGAGTCAGGTGTTCCAATCACTTCCATGGCCACAGGTGTATAAAATTAAGCACCTAGACATGCAGACTGTTTTTACAAACATTTGAGAAAGAATGGGTCGCTGTCAGAAGCTCAGTGAATTCCAGCATGGAACTGTGATAGGATGCCATCTGTGCCACAAATCCAGTCGTGAAATTTCCTTGCTCCTAAATATTCCACAGTCAACTGTTAGCTGTATTATAAGATAATGGAAGTGTTTGGGAATGACAGCAACTCAGCCACGAAGACAGAGCAGGGTCAGATCCTGAAGTACATAGTGTGAAAAGGTCGCCAACTTTCTGCAAAGTCAATCACTACAGATCTCCAAACTTCATGTGGCCTTCAGATTAGCTCAATAACAGTGTGCCTAACACATCGTGCTGCTACACCTGGAAATCTGATGGACGAGTCTGGGTTTGGTGGTTGCCAGGAGAATGGTACTTGTCTGACTGCACTGTGCTAAGTGTAAAGTTTGGTGGAGGGGGTATTATGGTGTGGGCTTGTTTTTCAGGAGCTAGGCTTGGCCCCTTAGTTCCGGTGAAAGGAACTCTAAATTCTTCAGCATGCCAAGGCATTTTGGACAATTCCATGTTCCCAACTTTGTGGTAACAGTTTGGACCTGGACCTGGACCAGTTTGCACCAGTGCACAAAGCAAGGTCCATAAAGACATGAATGGCTGGTGTGGATAAACTTGAGTGGCCTGCACAGAGAAGTCCAACATCAGTGTGACCTCATAAATGCACTTCTGGAAGAATGGCCAAAAATCCTCATAAACACACTCCTAAACCTTGTGGACAGCCTTCCCAGAAGAGTTAAAGGTGTTGTAGCTGCAAGGGTGGATCAGCATCATATTGAACGCTATGGATTAGGAATGGGATGTCAATTAAGCTCAAATGTGAGTCAAGGCAGGTGAACAAATACTTTTGGCAATATAGTGTTAAAATATTAACATCGTATCTGTTTCAGAATAAATCTGAAATTTAATAAACAGTCCTGCAGGTGACATTGTACTCAACGTGTGTTACTGTATTTTAATTTATGGCTGAATCACCCTGAAACCACAGCTCTAAATATAGATACCTTCTAAATAAACAAACATAGGGATTTGAAGCATGTCTGTTTAGCCATACTGTATATACTGTAATTTATTTGTAGCAAATAAAGGTATTCCCTGTTTTACAATGGACTGGATGATATTTAGACTTCAAATGTGAATCCGGTAAAACATTAAATACACATTCAGTAGAAACATTAAGATATATGCAATATCGTACTCTGATACTCAAATCATTTTTGTTTTTACCTTTCTAAAATTAATTGGATGGATTATTCAATAACTAAATATAAAATAATTTCATGTTAATGATTTTGCTCAACTATAGATATGTAAGTTTATATTGTAGTATAACTGTAGTATGTAATGTAAGTGTTTAAGGTAGGTTACAATATGATATATCTGACACATAACTCCTCTGTATACAATAAATTTAACATGATGGAATTGACAGAATGTGTAACCACAGTAAATAAGGGACAAACCTCTAACTGGGTTGAAACTGCATGTGTGATTGCCATAGAATGAAGATAGAAAAAGATGGAAATTTCTACAGCCAGACACACACTCACACAGGCTTTCTTCTTTTAGCCCTCTGTGGACATGGTTAGCTCCTGGCCTGGGGACTTGTCAGACTAGGATACATGCGTACATCTGCTTTCCACATGCCTTAGGAGACAGAGAAAGGGAGGGAGTGAGATAGATTGAGAGTTGAATCTTTTCAATTACTCTTCTTTGATGCTCCAGTGAGCAGATCTCTGATATTTTGCCCCTAATGTTCCATATCTCTGAAATCTGCTATCGTTATCTTCAGTTAACCTCATCCATTTCACACACACATACACACACTCCTACAAGCACACTGAAAATTATGACTACTCCATTCCGTTTCAGCTCAGTAAATTCCATTATCAACTGCAATATATCACCATGGCCCACGTGACAAGCCCGGGATGTGTAAAGCATATGGGTAAGGACAGCTGAGAAATTAAAGCAGGAACATATCCATGTAAAGTATTTGATTTGAAGCATAATCGGTTTAGGAGAGGTGAAGTTGTCTGCTGCTAATGTTTGTGAGGATATTAAAACCTCAGAAGTTAAAAGTGAAGAGCAGATTGAATCAATACTAATCATCTTGGCATGGTCTGATGGAGAGCAAACTGATGTCATGGAGAAGAGGATCTCACCTTAAGACTCAGATTTATCATGCAGTCACATTTATCTAATCAATGACGCCAGTAGACAAACAGAATGAGCAATGAGGAAAGAGACAATATGTGCGGTCTTATCATTACCATCACCTGTTAGCAAGACTGCTATTGATTTGTTGCGCAATAACTGTTATTAGGAAAGATTCAAGATGCGGAGATTAAAGTTCTCACCGTGTTGAAGATCCTCATCTCTCTCATCCAGCACATGCTCACTCATTGCAATTCAGTGGCAACAGTGTTTCAAACTAGCCAGAGTAATGCTCAGGGTTCTGAAATGTCTTTTTTTTGTTTCCACCCACATACATTTTTTTCCAGGGAGAGGGATGGGATGGTAATTGAATGTCTGTGTGTGAAGGGTGATTGCCCTCTTTTTTAAAAGTCTGCAGTGGCCTCTTGCCACTATAAACAATGCTGTATGAATAAAACATTGCTGACGATCAGCGTCAGCAGAGAGCAAACATGGTGCCGGCTTCAGTAAATATTTCATCTGCGGAATGGCACACACCTCTCAGCTGCTGACTTTCTTTATTACTGAATTTTGTTAAACATTATTGATGGCAAATATATGGAAGCTTTTCTCTCTCTCTCTCTCTCTCTCTCTCTCAAAATCTACTCAATCCCTCTGACTGATAATGTCATTTCTGTACATGTGCTATCAGTCTTCAGATCCTTCTGCAATATTAGATGTCAGCCTTGCTGCTTTTTCAACCTCTCTGATATTCAGTTAATGGCCAATTGTCATCATCTTTTCATAATTAGGCAGCATGGTGGGTAGCAATGCCGCCTCCTCACAGCAAGACGGTCCTGATTACTCTAAATTGACA
>JAUZST010013010.1:0-11201 GCA_034779995.1 Parotocinclus haroldoi
TATAAATCTAGAGAGACAATTCCTATAGCTCAGCAGTTTCTGAAATACTCCATTTAACACCGACAGCCATGTCGTCAAACCTAACAATGCTATGCAGGGTGCTGATTAAATTCTGCGCATTTACCTGTGCTGCTTTTTTCCCTCATTTTTTCAGTGCGAGATTATGGGCAACTCAGTTCCTTATAGTTTCAGGGATCCCTGATTAGATCCTGACTATGTTCCCTCTGTGTTCATGCAGGTTTACTTCAGGTGCTCCTGTTTCAACCCACATTTTAAAGACGTGTACTGGGTAAATTGGTTGCTCTAAATTGCCCCAGCACGAGTGTGGCTAACAAAAATGTTACAAAAATGTATGTACATTTTAGTCAAAAGCCCATCAAATCAAAACCAGCACCAAACGGCAGGCACCAAACGTCTAGGGCTCTATGCATTCTTTTTCCCCCGCAAATTCCATACAGTTTTATTAATGTTTTTTTAAGATTTATTTTAAAGGTTTTTTTTTTTTAAACAACGTTTTTCTTTAATCAAATAACTACAATTAACTAAATAATTGCAAAACGGCACATTGCATATTTTAGAACTATACTGCTCACAAAAATGTAAATTTTAATGAAATATTCCCTAAATTTTGTGAGCCGTGTATAAGTGAAAGTGCAGTTTGTAATTGAAATAAATGGAAAATAAATAAAAACGTCCTTTTAGCAGTGCTTTTAAATTACGAGGGTACCGCTGTGCCCTGAAGTTTGCAATTTCCGACGATAGATGCACTGATTGCAAAAATGATCTGTTTGACAGCATACAAAAACATCTTTGCTCAACTTTTCAAACTTATTCATTGCTAAAGAAGCACAGCAGGTCTGATTCTTGCTGTCTTTAGCTTTAACGTCTTTACCTTTTTTTTTTTTTGTGGCAAATTCATGAATCTCACAGAGCAACAAAGCTGAACAAGTAAGTGCCAGAATCTAGATGGTGGATTAAGGCCACTCTTTTATGGGGTGGAAGTCCACCACCACCACCACCACCACCACCAGTACCTGTACAATGGTAAAAGAGAGCAACGTCGAAGCTTGGCTGAAGAACCCACATCTGAAGCCAAAGAAGAGCCTCTGGAAATCTGACAGTTAACTTGACAACAAATACAGAGTTCCCTCACCACTTCGCGGTTCACCTCTCGCGGACTCGGTGCATCGCGGTTTTTAAAAAATATGAATGGAAAAAATATAGCGAGGATTTTTGCTGTTTAGCAGTTTTTTGCAGAACTTTTACATTGAAAAAAATCACAATGTATAAAAATGTATTAAAATATGAATACTAACAATAAAGGAATGTTATAAAATAAATTTGAATATGCAAATAGCGTATTTAGCGGATGAATACGCACCAAAAACGAGAAGTAGTCGAACTGAGTCGCTACTTGCCGACATTTTTGTCTGCAAGTGTTGTGTTCGATGCTTGTGAAAGTTTCCTTATAGACTGAATTCATTCAAGCCCTACGATGCCACCCAAACGTTCTGCAACCTCTACGGTTAAAATAGTATAAAAACTTAGATAAATATAGCGTCTCTGCTTTGCAGATTTTCGTTTATCGCGGGTGGTCCTGGAACGTAACCCCCGCCATGAACGAGGGAACGCTGTTGGGAATAAGCTTGCATAGGTTACAATCGAAACTTTACCTGTTACCTTTGTTAATAGGACTCTGACCAGTGAGTAAGTTGCCACAGGTTCACACGACTCTCGTGTTCATGTTCTTTCTGCCTCTCCTTACGTTTCTCCTTATGTCTTAGACACCTCTTACGTTCTGTGCTGCTAATACATCAGATGTGGAGACCGTTGTCAATCATGTAAAAGAGCTCTACCCACAAGCCCCACTGCTCGGAGCCGGAGTGTCTCTTGGAGGGTAAGACAATAAATTGGTTACGTTTGGTTTGTGTTCCTGACTGGGCAACATAAGACCCGGTGTATGTCCATTTCACCTAGTCAGTGTCTCGTGGCTCCTCAGCATGGGGACTGGGTCTGTGCGTGTCATGTGACGCGCAACTAAGGTGACGCAAAACAGATATTTTTACCATGTGTGTTTAAGAATAAAGTTCAACAGCATATGAAAACAGGTCATTTACATTCATTTTTAATTCCAGGATGTTGCTTCTGAATTATCTTGCCCATAAGGGTCACAAGTCCAAGATCATCGCTGGTCTCACCCTGTCTGTTGTCTGGGACACATTTGAATCCTCTGTATCCCTAGAGGAACCAATCAACAAACTGCTTTTCAATCGCCACCTCACCAATAACTTATGCACTGCCATTAAAAGGTAAGTTTAACCTACAGTCCCGTCTATAATTATTGGCAGTCCAGTTAAAGATGAGTGAGAAAAGGTTATACAAAACTCACCCTTTGATGAAGTATTCTCATATAACAAAAAAACAATTGAGACATTTTAACTTGTCAATTTTGTCTGAGAAAAATATATTTGAAAGAAAATTCTATGTACCACAATTACGGTCATTAAGGTAACGGAAGTATTTTTTACATTTAAATTTGACATTTGCCCTAATATAGGAGTAGAGGGAGTAGAAATGTGGTGACACCATAGTCATTCTTTAACATGGGAAAGCCAAGAGAACACACAATCCAATTAAGTGAATTAAAAAAACCTCCTTGCATGAGTATTTTCTTCCCTACTGTTACTAATTAAAACAAATCAGGCAAAAGTGACAAACCCAAGAGGACCCAAGTTTATTTTTCCACCACCTACAGTCATCAGGGTGGGTTTTAGAGTTAAAGAAAAGTCCCCAGGGATCCCTGTTTAAGAGCTAATGGGACAAAATAGGAAATTGTGATCAGCATGTCCACTGTTAAGTATGGTGGAGGGTCTGATGCTGTTTTTCTCCCAAAGGCCCTGGAAACCATGTTGGGGTACATGGCATGATGGAGTCCTTACAGTTCCAGGATATATCGAATTAAAATCTGTTTGCCTCTGACATGAAACATGATCCCCTGATCAAAACGCCAGCTAAGTGCTTTACTTAAATTCAGAATTCCGTATATGTGAATACAGAAGCTCTAAACACAGCTCAGCTGTACATGACCTGCCCAAAACTGCGACCATGTCCTTTCCTTACTACATTTCCCAGCGTTCATCACTCCTGCAATGTGACTTCTTATATCACACACTGCAACATTCGGGATCTAGCACAGAAGGGTATCGTAGTGCGATGCAGAGGTGGGAACAAGTCACTAAGGTGTAAATAACATGTAAGTCTCAAGTCAATTCCAAGTCCTGTAATGCCAAATGTGGTTGTTTTAGTGTGCTGTCTGCCAGTGCAGTCAAACATTAAGCCCAAGAATGCAAACCGGATAGCACAAACTGTTACAATTGATACATCTTTAAAAAAAAAAATTAAACAGTTTGTTTCCTTTGACATGTATTAAACATGCAAATTAAATCCAATCTGATTAGATGGCCCATTTAGGAATAAATAAAAGCAGTCCATTCACAGCATAAGCAAAAAACATTTTCAAGTCTAATTTTGCTAAAATGGCTGGAAACCTAAGTGAGAATTGTATTCTTAAACAAAGTTTTCAATTTTTTTTAAGATGAGTGTCCTTTAATGCATACATTTCAATCTGTTCTTAGACACAGGAAGATCCTGGAGAAAGTGGTGGATGTGGACCATGTGATAAAGGTATTCGTTCTTTTCCTTGTGTGTACTGCTGCCTAGAAAATGCTGAAAAAAAAACCTTTCAATGTTTTTGTCTCAGATTGAATGAATGAAAGTAATTGAAATGGCCACCTACCTACCACACTCTAATGTACCAAATAGCAGTGTGAATTATTATTATATTATTTATATATATTAAGAATGATATACAGGGTGAGTCTAAAGTCACAGGACACGTCGCGTGTTGCATCATTGTTGAATGAATGAATGAATGAATGAATTTTGCTACGAGCGATGCAACAGTGCTGTGTAAAATTAGTTCCATCATTCATTCCATCTTCAGTTACATGTAAGGAATGTAAAAGTTTTGTGTGCTGATAACTCTAAGCACCAAGCGATGTTTGATATGCCACATCACCACTTTCTCAGTAGAAAAGAAGCAGGTCTTCAGAAAAGACTTTTAGGCAAGGAATTCCATAACCTGGTGGCTACAGCACTGAAAGTTCTGCCAACCTTTGAGGAGGCAAAAAACGGAGAACATTTTGGGATGGAAATGCCAGTCACATGAATAAAAATAAAGCTTTAAGAGTAATTAGCAGTAGTTTTAACTTGATGCCGGTAGCCATATGAAACGAATAATGGCTTATACACCGGTCGCTAAAATTAAGTCATAATGATTAATACACTGCTGACGAAAATGAGGGGATATTTCAGAATGAATATGAAGCAAAAAACAATTGAGACATTTTAACTTGTCAATTTTGTCTGAGGAAAATATATTTGAAAGAAAATTCTATGTACCACAATTACGGTCATTAAGGTAACGGAAGTATTTTTTACATTTAAATTTGACATTTGCCCTAATATAGGGATAGATCGAGGGAGTAGAAATGTGGTGACACAGAGGTCACAGAGGTGGGTTTTAGAGTTAAAGAAAGTCCCCAGGGATCCCTGTTTAAGAGCTAATGGGACAAAATAGGACTGTTAAGTATGGTGGAGGGTCTGATGCTGTTTTTCTCCCAAAAGCCCTGGAAACCGGTTAAAAAAAGCATTTGATTTCATTTAATTGAATAAGATAATCAGAAAAGCAAATGAAAAGTTATAGAAAGTTGTTTGATCACGCAAATGAGATGCAAACTCAGTTACGGTGACTGAGTAGTAAGTGATATATTCAGTGATGAACAGAAGCATGTTAAACTGGATCAGAGTGCCACACGTGGACTGTTCAGTAAGGCGTATGGTCACCCAAGAGTGCCGAAACACACTGACAGTGACGGGGCATGAACAGGATCAGACTGTCCAGCAGTTCTTGCGGGATTTAAATTTTTGTGAGCATTGTAGTGCGATTAATGATAAGATAAAGAAACAAATCATATCATTTGCCTGTATCGTAAAAGTTCTTCTCCCCCACTTTGCTCCGTCTCTCTCCAGGCTTGTACAATTCGCGAATTTGACGAACGCTTTACCTCTGTAATGTTTGGCTACAAATCTTGTACTGACTATTACAAGGATGCCAGTCCAGGTTACAAACTACCAGAGTTAGCTGTACCAGTGCTGTGTCTGAATGCTGCTGATGATCCCTTTTCTCCGAAACACGGTGAGGCATCTCACTTTATTAAAACGCAATAGTGTGAGAATGACGTATTGATATTCTGAAATCTCATGCCAGTTCTAAATTCACTCTATCCTCCAGCAATTCCAGTAGCTCTGGCTCAACAATTGCTGAACGTGGCACTTTTGGTGACCTCTCACGGCGGGCACATTGGCTTCTTGGAAGGTCTGTTTCCTTACAGTGAAGGCTACATGGATCGCTTGTTTGGGCAGTTTATCCGGGCTGCTTTTGAGAACCTTGATGTCCTTCGAGAGGCCTGTGGCATCAGAAATAAGTAGAGAAAATATTTCTCTGTTATGTATTTGCAGTAGTATTTTCTAATCTGGTAACCAGCAAATGTCTAATACCATAGGCAGTTCCAGGTAGTCACGAAAATATTCAAATTAATCTTTAATTTAAGGATTCTAATATATATTATGCTTTGATTTTCTCTATAAAGCAAACTCTGCTGTCTGAATGTATGTTTACATTTAGTTACAACTAATTCAATCTTACTATGTACTGTCCAAGAGCTATAGGTTTAAGGACCTTGTGGCACATGTTGGGAATGTTATGTAGTGGCAGGAAAGGGTTTGATGGTGGATCTAGTGAACAGAAGGCGGGATCACATTTTCATGATTTCCTATGGGAAAAGTCCTACCTCGCGTCTTACCCCACCCCAGCCATGCCAGCTTATTATAATGGATCACTGATTGGCACTTCCGGCTATTAGGTCTTTAAACATCTTTGCCTGCATTTTCACTGCGTGTTTCTTCTAGAACTTAATATTACATAAACAACTATTACCTCATAAGTTACCAGCGAGTAATGCAATAGTAAAGATTCTGTTCGAAACCCCATCCTAGTCCACTGTGCTACACTGCTACTCACTCACTGTCCAGCCTTATAGCAGGGTTGATATGTTCTAACTGGGATCTCGATCCCTAGGGTTTGGGTTGCAGCGTTGGACTGTTGGGTATACATGTACCCTGAATGGGGCGCCAGTCCGTTGGAGTGTTGGTTAGTGGTTGCTGTTGCAACTGTAGTGAGTGATATTCACTTCGTAAGGACAATACAGGCATTTGATTCCATTGCGAGTGGTCAGGTCAAAGGCACTTTTCATCCAGATGTGGTCCATCATTATGACCATGAGCTGTGAACTGTAAATATCTCTTAGTGATCTTGAAAAGTATGGTGGCTACAGAAGGTGTGTCATCTGTGCCATCCTTGTCCAAGGCTGTGGAAGCATATCTGTGAGAACATCAATAAAGGAACCTGAAGCACGGAAATATTTTAAGTACAATTTCTGTGTAATGTTACGAAAGAACATTTTGATTTTTAACCTAACATCAGTTGGCAGCTGCCACTTGTTATGTCAGTGTACACACCAAGAGGTTCCTCAAGGTCACTGTATGAATGAGTAAGCATGATATATATGAACATATTAACGTGCAGATGGGATACCCAGGCAGGAAGCAGCCATTCTGGTTTGTATCCCATCCCTGAAAAGACGAGGTCCATGTTGCATTTAGAGTTTGTGAGGCGTTTCATCACCAGTGGGTTTTGTACAAACATTCAGGGCTCTTACCATCCCATTCTGATTCTGCCTGTGCTTTCCTAAGTTCTGCTTCACCACATATCTTTTTTATCCTTTTCTTAGTCATTTGTGTCAAGACACTGGGCCTGTTCCCCACACGTGCAACATTCAGTACATATTTATGTCAGGGTAAGAGAATATTATGATTAGGAATGGAAATTGTTAGATCAGTTTTAGGACTCGGACAAATATTTTGTGAAGGTATTAAGGACAAGTATCTTGAGATGGTTTTGTTTTGCTTTTTCCATGTGTTATAAATGTCATTATAAAGGGATTAAATATTGTATCGTTAATCTTTCCCATCTCCTAACGCACCTACGCCAGGTGTGGTAGACCAAGAGATAGTGGATTATCTGCACTAGCAGTGTAGCCAACGTTTTTCACAGGAATGTAGTTAAAACATGGCTTAATTGTCATGTTCTGTTTAAACCTATTTGCCATATTTGTTTTCATTTCAAAACATGTTACATAAGAATATTATAAGGAGACGATTATCACAGTAGGGGGTAAAAATAGATGATGGCACAGTTCTTATACGAAGATTAGTTGTTAGGTAATCGGCCACACCCTATACATCTCATCACTAGCCTGATAACGAGCTCTTAATTTTTCCCCAAGGAAAATGAGTGAGAACTACTCCGAAAAGCTAAATATCATCCAGGGGTTTCTGGCAGAAACCACACAGCTGGTCTTCATCAGGCCAACAGCAACAATTCTGAAGTTTACAAGACCCTAAAGTAGGTCAACACTTGAAAGAAAGGTTCAGGCTGATCACGTGCTGAAGTTATAATTTCTCAATGACAAGAAAATGGCTGAAAGACTGACGACTGACGTTTTTGGCAGAATATGGAAAGTCTGATTCAGAGTGGCTAGGCAGAATTGCGTGGACTGATGAATCACGATTGGAATTCGCATGGTGATGATCGAGAGACGTGTCTTTAAAGATTTGGTGAGAAACACAACATTGAATGCATCTCTTCTATCATTAAACATGGAGGTGTAATGGTATAGGGAGTCTTTTCAGCTGCTTGTACTGCTTAACTGTGAAAAGTCAATCAATGCTTTGGACTACAGAATGTTATTAGTAACTTATTTCTCTCATCTCCACCCATAACTCAGAAATCAGTGGTTAGTACATAGTTATGAAATAGACATATAGCTAAACTTGTTTGAAGGAATAACTTGCTTTTTGCTTACTTGGCTATTTCTAAGTAGGGCACATAGTCACACGGGTTATGAGAGTGCAGTGCTGGAGTGTCATACCGAGTGATTTGTCACTCAAATTTGTTAGACTTGTCACTAGGCTCTATCCAAACGATTCTTAAGTTTCAAACAGTAGATCACTCTAGCTGTAGTCACCAAGTCGGTAACACTGTAGATCAATTGTGTTTCGATCAATTGTGTTTTGAGATTTGGGCATTTTAAAATTCAAGCCTCATCATACAGGTTAGTTTACATTGCTGACTTTCTGCTGTCTCTTATATTATAATATCACCTTGTAAATTAATAAGATCCTAATTTATATAACTTAAAGGGACGTTGTTTAATAAAAAGCACTTAATTGTAATTAATTAATTCGGTTTGATTATTTTTAAGCAAATATTGCTTGCAGGTTTGTCCTAACTCTTATTTATGTTATGTTATATGTTTCTTCTGATGTTTGTCTATTCGTTAGTTTGTGGTATTTAAGTACATTTCCTATAACCTGACCTGGAATCAGTTATCAGGGTCAACAGCGTGTGATATATATATGCTTTTTGGTTATGCAAGACATATGAGCAGATACAGTATATGAGGTGGCATCTAAAAGGTGGTGAACCATTGACAGTTATTGACATTTCTGCATAAAGATGACCTCAAACATTAAGATTTTCACGCAACTCCTAAAAGTAGCTGAAGACAACCCAGGTAACGGAGGTAAACAAATGAGACAAAAATATTACTTTAATGGGACTGTGGTGGCCTAGTGGATAAGGTACTAGACCAGAAGGTCCAGAAGATCCAGGGTTCAAATCCCATTTCTGCCACAGTGGGGTCCCTAGACATGGAGCAAATCCATCATAGGACACACACTCACACACTAGGGACATGTCAAAGACACCAGTTAATCCAAAACACACATCTTTGGACTGTGGGAGGGAACTAGAACAGCTGTAAAAAAAAAAAACACACCCACAGACACGGGGAGGACCCAGACCATTCGACCAGGGCCCAGTTTTTCTACTCTTTTAGTGAAATCCCCTGATTTCCTATCCAGGATCAAGCTGATCTGTGTCCCAGATTCAAATACATTTTCAGACTGAATAAAGATGTTCCCAACATTGCAGAGTAGGGGTTTCTAAATCTGGATTTTTGTGTGTTTCTAATACTGCTCTAGATGGCCATCTGCTGGACAAATGTTGTTATAGATTCAAAATATTATAGAAACCAATTTGAGAAAGAAATTAGCTGAAAGCTCAAGAATTACGAAAACTGAAGATCAAAGACACACACACACACACACTGGCTGAAGTGATAAATGTTAACTTTGCTTAAGCAGAAGGAGATTAATTTCCCTTCTTAAAACAAAATAAAACAATTATTTCCGATTAAAATGTAATACATGCAACTGACACTTTTTGGAAAATGTTCATTTAAGTTTAATACACGTCACTGAACTGATGTTTTCGGTAAAACCCATAGGTTTTGGAATACATTATCACCGTTTTATTACACGGTATAAAGACATTTTACATTTGTGTTATTTGAACTCCAAATAGTAACAGATTTACAGTTTACAGATTCATAATCTGTGTTTTACATTCTGTTCTTTTATTATCTGATAAAGTATTATTTCAGAATTTGAATGCCGCCTGAACGCTAAGTTTAAAACACAAATGTTTTGAAATGAAAGATTAAATTGCGTTTTTAAATGGAACATGCATCTTTCAGAGTGGGATAAAAGTTATCTTGTCAAATAGTATTATCACCTATTAAATCTAGAATAAACCTAGAAACCGACAGGGTTTTTGAAAAACCCATTTGAAGCATTTAATCCTGGATTAAGGGTTGTTTGTATTATGAAATCCAGATCCAAATCTTCAGGATTCAAAGGCATTTTGAAAAAACAAATTTTCTAGTTTAATCCAACTATATTGATTTAATTTCGACAGATACTTTGAGAAATTCCGGCTCCTTGGGATTGAACCCATGACCTCATGGTTGACTTTACTGTGAGCTCACCAATTATGGTATTTTATCATCTATTGTGTGAAATCTGATGTTTAGGTCATACAGTATGCAGAAATACAGAAAATACTAAAGGGTTCACAAATTTTCAGTCATTAATGTATGTGAAAATTACCCTTTATCATCTGTGATCACTGTATACAGTTGTATTTTTTACACAACATATTAACAATATCTAACCAGATAGTAACAACGCATCGAGTACTGTATGTAAAACTCTGCTTAGTGTAGAGAAGAAATACACATCTTTATATTGTCGTGACCATGTACGTTGCCAAGTACACCGTAATACGTTAGATGTGCACTGTAATAGTGAAAGTTTGTGAACCCTTCAGAATTGTCTATATACATATGAGCTAAAACAGCATCAGTTTGTATACAAGTTTGAAACAAAGACGACGAGACATTAGACCAATGTGTTACATACCTGTGAGTGGGGAATGTATGTGAACTGTTGGCCCCCTTGTTCAGCAGTAACTGGATACAATATACACATTATAATACAGTAATACACTTTTGCAAATCTCTAATAATAAGTATATACATTATTTCTGTTTATATAAAAATACTTTTATGACACCTCGTTGTCGTTTGACTGACTAATGCGTCCTGTAAATTAACTGATATTCCTAGAGGCTGAAATACTTTCTCCACTGACATGTATGAAACATCTCGTTTTCATGTTTTATGTTATATATATACAGTGGAGATGTATTATGTATGTATGTATGTATTATTGCTTCTAACTGAATCATGTGACATGTCTAGTGTTAGACTGTCCTAATGTGGCTGTCGTGCTTCTCATCTATCTTTTATTTTTGTCTTTAATATTGTGTGTTGCACTGAAGTACAAACTCAAGCATTAATAAAATACTCAAATCAGTTATGTATTCTGTTTTCCCCCCAATACAGACAGAGATTTGGGTATATATATATATATATATATATATATATATATATATTGTGTGTGTGTGTGTGTGTATTCAGTGTGTGTATTATATAAAAATATAGGTCCCCTCTCATCCTCTCACTTGCTTTTGACTCGCCCTGAATACATACACACACACACACACACACACACACACACACACACACACACACACACACACACACACACACACACAC
>JAUZST010013011.1:0-11199 GCA_034779995.1 Parotocinclus haroldoi
GATCTTACTACCTCAAATATTTAAATTCAAACAAATGAATACAAATATTTTTATATTTTCATGGATAATAAAATATAAGCAATATGGCATTAATAAGACATTAATCTGTTATTAAATAGTATTACAATAATGGTCAAATAAAGTTAAAAATGTAGTATGCACATATGCTTGTGGTTTATCTTGTACATCAGCTGCCACAAGTTTGTGTGCTGTGCTATAATTACTGCTAAAGTTTGAATTAAAACAATATACACTTCTAAAAAAAAAAAACAGTTACTTCACTGTATTTCAGACCTGATACACACGAGTTGGGATGAGGACATTTAGGGCTCTATGAGGTGAAAAATAAATAATGATGTGATTTAAAACAGGTGATGACAATGTTATTGTAATCACGATTTGGTATAAAAGCAATATCCATGAAAGTCTCTGAGGAGCAAAAATGGGCAGAGGATCTCTGGTTTATCAACAAACGTGTGAGAAAACCATTGATGTGCTGTGTGAACTAATTTTCACCAAAAAAAGACCAGGAGGGAGTGACACATTTCCGTTTTGTTGAACTCTTTGCACAGGAGTTTGGCACTTTTTCCATTGTCTAGTACTTTCCTTCATTAATGCTGCTATCACACAGCTGAAAATGGTCTTTTCCAAGGGCAATGACACAACTCCATACCATGAGAAACCCTGGCTTTTGTATAATAAATTGGTTGGTCCTTTTGAGCACACAGAGTCCATTTTACTGAAAAAAGATTCGGTATTTCATTGTAATACTTTTCACTGTAATAAAACCACAATACACGTTTCCACTGTGTGGTGGTCCATCCCAAATGCCTCAAAACTCAGAGAAGCCAATGCTGCTTTTGGACATTGCTAACATAAGATTTTTTTGGTATAATATAGTATTAAGAGTCATTTATAAATGTAACTTCATATTGTAGTGCTTGGCAAAGTAATCCCTTGCCCATGTAGCTATGTCAGCTATTAATGAATGTTCTGCATGCTTTGCCGACTGGGGGCACGAAGATCACCAGTGTTTAGTTCCCTTGTTCCCTAGCTCTTTACGCACAGATTTCTTGAATTGTTCTTTGATAGTATGTACACTAGACGTAGCAATATGCAAATCCCTTCCAGTCGTTCTTTGAGAAACGTCCCTTTTAAACATTTCAATAAGTTTCTCACACATTTGTTGACAAACTGGAGAGCCTCCCATCTTTGCTCCTCAAAGACTCAGCTTTTTTTGGATACTGCTCTTGAAACAAACAAACAAAGGATTATAATCACCTGTCTGAAATAACATGATTATTTATCTATTTATTTTTACTTCATTGCCCCGGTCCTAACTTTTGTTTGGAAAGGCACTTTGGATTCATACTGTCTGCTTTGAAATAAACGTCAAGGTAAATGGAAGCTTTTACTGATTTAGTGTTGTAGATGTTCATATATTAAATTAATATATTTTATGGCAGTTAATAAAAATATATGAACGATTCTATTTCCCAGCAACAGCTAAAGTGTTTCAGTAAAGCATTTAAAACACTTTTTTTAGTTCATTCTCCCAAAACAATTCTAAATGAACTACTGTAAATTAAACACTGTTACAAATTAATAAGTTGCACCATTTTGAAAATATAGTGATTACTTCTTCATTTTAACACTAATAATAAATATATACATAAATAAATAATAAAGACTAATACTTCTATCATCGGTCACAGTATATAATGAAGGCTTTGAATTCAGAGTAGATCCTTTACCTGACATTGAGTCTGTTATACTGTCTGTTGGTCCTCTGAGACCCACGAGCTGGACGTAGCGATCTGATATAGTCAGAGCTTTACCTCCAGGTTATTGATTCTTTCTCTTCTGACAGGTGCAGCAATGGCATCAACATTAAGCACAGCAATAATGACATTAAAATGTCAGGATATTGAATGTGTTCTGATCCCTCAGGCCAACATCGAGCCAAAATGGCAGCGGGTCAGTTTAAACCTTTAGCTATTGTGTAAAAGCAAACATTTCAATACATTTCTGTAGAAAATATCATAACAGCAAAACAGATTGATGACAAAAGTGCCAATAAATGCTGAAATAACACACCGGCTCCCACCACACATGGATATGTTCACTACTTAAATCACTCCGCTAACCTGAACCAGCACTTGTAAAAGCATCTGAAGAAAGGTTCCATATGTACATGTGAGCATGTGTATTAAATTACACAAAGTCCTGAACCGAACAGTATTGCAGATCACACACTGGCACACAGAATGCTACAGCTTTAGCTAATGTAGTGGGGTGGTTCCTTGGTTTACTTCTCTTCTCATTGTGACCTCGCTTCTGTTTTTGGAGACTAAAATAAACTTTATACCAGACAGGCTATTTCAAAATAGGAATAATCAAAAAGTAATATTTGTTTTTAAAGTATTGTTTTTTGCTGCACTGTTTAATGGCCGTTCGATCAAAGTGCGTTCACTTCAACGATATATGTCTTAGAAATTCAAATAAATTACAAAATATATAGAAAATAAAAATGTTGTCCCTACAAGTAGAGGTGGAAGTTTAAAAGCATGAAATCCGTCATTTGTGTGTGTGCTTGTTTTGCTCTAGAGTCAGTAGAGACTGACTCGGTTGATGTGCTTAGAGGATTTTTAAGTAAATGAATCAAGTTTGTGTGTATGACTTTCCGTATTTATTTGTAACAAGCTGTGAATGACATTTGTAAGTGTATGCGCCTGTCCTATTTTAAGTTGTACTCCTTTGTTTGTCCCCGACTACGTGTATATTCTCTCTAACCTAGATATACACTGCTCACAAAAATTGTATTTCATTATGGGATATTTCATTTTGAAATGTCCTCTAGTTATTTGAGCAGTATATACATTGAGTCTCTGTTTCATCGCATCTTCCAGTGCGTATGTCCTTCCATTTAACAAAATTATTATACTATGCCAATTAAGAAGACCCCATATAAGAGCCCAATTATACTATCAATTATATCGTCTTAAGTGCTATGGTCGTAACATTACATTACTCTACTGTTGTTGTTTTGTTTTTTTTTATTTATATAATTTCTAAATTTTCGTATATAACAGTCTAGGATTCCACTTGTGTTTTCAGCTTAAAATATATAAGTGTTTAATGATCAGTGTCTATTTAGTCAACAACCTGTTTTATGGAATGTAATGCGGACATTAAACAATGCACACCTTTACCTAATTTCAGTAAGGAGCAGCAGTGCTGTTTGCATTATTTCTTAAAGAAGGAGAAAACCCAACATTCTAGCTCACTACCTCTAACTACTTAAGTTAGATTCTGTGTTGGGCCTTCTCGTCAGAAACAAATGGCTGTGCATTAGGAAGGTCAAGCTGATTGGGAGATCGTTTACTGATGCTGCTCATGGTTCCTCTCAAGGTTTTCCCAGATCTGTTTCAGGGTGTTTGTCCTTTATCACAATTGCCTGCTCATGCAGGGTCACGAATGGCTGATCTACTCTGGCATAGTTCTGTTGAACTGTTGGTGCATTACTGTGCTTACTGATTAAGAATTTGCACATTGTTTAGCTTACTTGACAACAGCTTAACGAGTTGACTCTCTCTGGCTATACTTAAGTATTTACACACTGTATGAATGTGAAACATTGTGTTCTTGCTTTGGTTCATCGTTGTACTGTAAGTCAAAGCACTTTATTAACTTCATGTTTTTTCTTATTGAGCCTGTAACCTTGAAGGTCACATGCTCTACCTAGTTACTACTGATTTTAATACATGTCCTCCGTATCATGTTTGCCAGTTTTTCTTCACTTCACTTTCCAGAACCCACTGAATATAAGCTCAATAATTCTACTCACAGAAAAGCTATTTTCATTTGTTCTCTCACTCATCTTCCTGTTTTCTCTGAGCATTCTAAAATAGCAAAATTCTTACCGAAACATATTATATTTGTTACCCATAATGATCATGTCCCATTCTTCCACCATTGTTCACTGTTGAACTTTGAAGTTTAAAGTTGCTGGTAGATTCCTTTAACGTTCATATAAGTGATCAGATGAATGATTTTACCCAATTATAGATTAAAGTAAATTTAAGGTATGTAAAGTAAGATGTTTGTTATATACAGTATATAGCATTATTGTTAGCTTCTCAGTTTACAATACATTAAACTTACAATGGGGTTCTCAGAATGTATAGATTTCATAAATCATAGAGCACCTTCTGCTTCCTTTCAGATAGCTTTTTTCAGGTACCTCATGATATGTACACAGGGTTTTAGTGTTTCGAAATACAATGAATAACTCTGCCTCTTCAAAGTGTCTTTTTAAGGCTTGCCTATCTTTATTTTCTTCTCCAACATCAAATTTGATACATTTGTTATGTGTCTATGTCCCAATTGCCCTAGAAATGGCTTTCGATGAATAGTATAGCACTGAATCTGCTCTAAGATTGCTGAATGACCTCCTACACCTTATCATGACTTGCATTTTAGCCGTACACCAAATTATATGCAGCCATACACTTAGTTAACTATTTCCCAGTCTAAATTGTTAAACTCAGCGAAAACTCCACAAAAGATTGCAATGAATACCAGTGGAAAAAGTGGTATTATGTGAGGCACATCCAAGTTTAAAAGTTTTACTAAAACAATGGTATATCTAATAATATATATCTAAGCCCTTTTTGTATTACTGCGTATGTCCGGACAGACTACACTTTTCACGCCAGGCAGCTTGCGTCTATGAAATAAAATTTTGGATAATGCAGCAAAAACAAAACGAAAAACAAATACAGCAAAAACTGACGTATTGTTATCAGGACCTAAACACAGAACAAATGTCCAGCTAAACTATTGACACTGATGATGTGTCAATGAGGATTTCACTAGCTGCTAGAAATCTTTAAGTTCTGCTTGACTGCTTGACCTTTGAGGCTCACAGTAAGTCACTACCTCGAGCTGCATTTGCTAATCTTCATAATATTGCACGTCTCCAGCCATTACTCACTTCTAGGGATGCCAAGGCATTGGTTAATGTGTTCATATTCTCCGGTATTGGTCATTGTAATTTTGTTTTCATTGGGCTCCTGGCTAAGAGTGCTACAACTAAAAATCTGTGCATACCACCCCTATTATACTTAGATAGTTGCATGGAATGCCAGTAATATCACATATTCAAAATTATATTAAATATAAAAACTACTCATTACTTTTAAAGCACTTAATGGTCTGCTCCCTGCATGTACTGCGAGGCTCCACTTCCCAGTAACCCCATTGAATTCCAGTCATTCCTTAGTTTAACTAAATGCAAATTCTAACCAACCGTAAACATAACACCGTAAACATTGGATCTGGATGTAGACCGTCTTGATGTAGGTGATAAGAAGTTCTCGTACAGTAAAGGTGTCCAAACTTTTCAGTGCTGTGTTTCACACAGGAGACCATTAAAAAGCTTTCTTTTATAATATTGCTAGGATGTCAGCGTGTGTGAAATTTTAATGAATTTGTTAGTGCAAGTGCTTCATTGACTGAAAGGAGCATGGCTGTAATATAACGTCTGAACTAAGCCTTTCATTTGTAGTCTATAATTATCTCTCTGTAGTGATCACTGTGTCATTGTGGAGTCCCTGGCTGACCATAAGAAATCCATTTAGTGTGGGCTTTATGATCATTATACCACAACTTAACTATTAAATTGGCTCTACATTAGTACCGAATGTCTTAGAGGTGCATTATGCTCAAATGTCTGGTTCGTTTGTATCTTTAGGGCATTGCGTCTGTGAATAAATAGAGTTTTATGGATGGTTTGGTTCAGGAGGCTAATTTTGGTTCCAGACCTAATGCTAATTTGTAGAGTCAGCTTAATATTTGGTAGATGCTACTAACAGATACAATAGATATGAACTGATAAGAATAACTGATGTACTAACTGATATACTATATACTATGTACAGGTTTAGTAGTTTAATAATAAAGATCTGAATAGTTTTGGCACCGCTGCCAAAATTCTATGTTGATTCTCTAAATGTTAAACATGACATGCAGTACAAAAATCTTGGACCACCATTTGTTGTTTTAGTAATGGCATAATGACCATATATAACATATTATTGACAGGCACAATCATTTGTAACGTGGATTCATCACTCCATAACATTCTTTTACATTGATCTTCATTATATTTTTTTCCAAAAAAGACTATTATTGGCTGCTACCCTTCCAAAAAGACCATTCCTGATCAAGCTTTTTTGGACGATAGAATTGTCAATTTGACATCCAAATAAAGCTGTCAGATGCTACTGTAGCCTCTAGAAGCACTTTATTCGGATTGTTACCAATTTTTAGTACTACATACCAATTTTCTGTATTTTCTGCTTGTATTCTAATAGAGAGACTGAGAAATCATGATACCGTTTATTATACCGTTATTAATATAATGAATATTATATAACGTCTAAGCTAATGGTAAATCGAAGACTTTTGAACAGTACTGGGTGTCTGCAAATGTTAATGTTAATTTGCTGAGGAGAAAAAATATTCTGAATACTTGGCATGTACAAATGTTTCAAATTTTGACAGCCTGTAGTTAGTAGCTTTAGTAGAAATCACAGCTTTCAAATGTTCCAAAAGCAACTAAAAGCATTTAAATTCCATTACTTTGTTACTTGAAATAGTTCAAGGCCAGATTACATTTTTTTTTTCAACTGTTTAGACACTAAGTGTTATTAAGATCTGGATTGTCTACACCAGACTTGGATTAGAGTTTAACAAGTCAGATATGTTTCTGAACCTTTGCCAAAGAATCTGATGAATTATCTGAAACTTTTTACATAATTCTCAAAGTCTCAAGTAAAACATCCGTTTATTCTCCTTTATTTACCTTGGATACCTAATGTAGCAGTTTTCTAATGTTCTTCTACATTCATGATTAGGACTGTCTGGTTTCACCATTTACTTGCACAAGTACCCTTGAAACACGAATGTGGCTGCTGAAATAATTGAATACAGGTGACTGTCCAATACCGCTAAGCTCTCTTGTTTAGGTCGTCAAAATTAATATTAAACTTCCATCCATCTACCTTTTCAATGTCAAACTGCTCAAGGCAAGATAAAGAGCTGGAAAATAGAGAGACATTCTGATAAAAATACATATAGACTGATCATGTATGCATAGTAATTTCTGAAAAAGGGAGTGAACATTGTTTGAAAGCCTTTCCTATGATCCACAAAGGCAGTGTCTGATATACAGTGCTGTGCAAAAGTATAAGACCACCATTAAATTAAATATACCACTGTTTTATCAATGCTGTATTTACCATATATAATTATCTCAGCATTTTTATTAGGATGCAAACCGAGCATGAAGGAATTTTGCAATGTATGTAATATTTAGAACATATTAGGCTGCAGTGGCAAGTATTTAATGTGACCTCCCCTTACACTTGAGAAATGGCAGCATCTGGCAACTTAATCAGAATGCCACATTGAACCTTCAACAAACTAAAGAAGTTTAATCAGGAGTGGTCTTTTTTGGAAGGGTAGCAGCCAGTAAAACACTTTTTCAAAGGGTAACAGTGTGAAAAGGCTAAGGAATGCTAGAACTCACAAAGACTGGAATGAATATCAGTAGAAAATAGTATTATGGAGTTGTTATAAAATGGTGGCATAAGGTTACACAGCACTGTATTCCAAATGGTGTTCTACATTTAGAAACAGGAGCCCAAATATTTCACATGCACACAGACCTGCAGCTATTAAACTTGTGGATTGTTACATTGTATCAGTTAGTACATGCTGATCAGATAGTATGTTAGTATATTTGTTAGTAGTAATTGCCAATTATTAGTCTGACTCTACACATTAGGATTAGAGCTGGAGATTTATGGGTGCAGCTGTAGGCTATATGTTATATATGGTCATTATACCATTGCTAAAACAACAAATCTAATGATGGCCTATGATATTTTCACAGTACTATATGTAGGAACAAAATACACTTAGATAAGCTCTGGTCTGACTATTTGGCTTCAGTCACCAAACGTGGCTCACCTTGTCCCCTGTTAACTGTTTAAGGTCATGTGGGTGGCAGCCAGTAACATTTCAATGAACAAACTATATTATACTAAATATAAACACATCCTGGATGCCAGCTTCCCACACTCATTGAAGAAACCATTACTTTTAATCTTTATCTTTAGAAAAATGTAAGCAATCATATCTCAAAAATTAGGGTATGTGTTTCAGATGTGCTAATTTGTAGCTCAGGAAGTCCTGGAGCAAAAGGTCCCTCAAATCACCCTAGCATGAAGCAGCAGAACAAGGATTAAAGTAATTACTTGTCATTGAGAATATCCAGATTGCTGATGAAACCTTGATGATTCCTCCTGAGGCTTAAAGTTTATGGTATTGGCATGTTAGATGCCAAAATACAGTGGTCAAAGAGATGTGTCCTGGAGATAACCTCTGGAGCTGCTATAGCTTTGGATCTCATCCTCCAGAGGTGATGCTGTGGAGTCAGACAAAGAGTTTCCCATCGTGTTAAATTGCAACACTGAAGCCAGAAAACATCTGCTTTCCCTCAGTGTAATTGGCATATTTGGCACAATTTCCCCTGACATTGATCTCATTGTAGCTGCAGTTATTCACACGTGGATATTTCATCATCGCTCGCCCTTTCCCAAAAATCCCGTAGCTGTTTTCCATTTCTCTCAAATTCTGGGTCATGATTGCTAGCCATTTGAATGTGACTCTTTGCAGGAATTCCCGTCTCTGTTTTTCACTCCGTCCTCGCGATTGTCTGGCAGAGACATGGTGATGTATTCCACATGGCTGCCTGTTTCTCAGATCTTTGGATCAGATTACTTTATTTGAGCAGACGTCATGACCCCTGTTCCTGAGTCTAACCTAAAATAGCTATAATGCGAGTTGGTTGTTACTTGATGGACGGCGGTGTAAAGCAGCGGTGACTGACATTTAATGGTTGCCAAATGTGTTGGAGCTGACTCTGGGGAAGACTGAAAGAAAGTCCAGTGGCACAGAGGTCAGACCTATAATGAAGAATGAAGAAGAATCATATATGAAACTTGTAATCACAAGACCAAGTTTTTTATCTTCAGGTACAAATGACAAATATTGGTTTTAACATAATAAATAACACCAGATTTCTATTCAGACAAGGACTTTTAAGAACTTCATCTTGGTGTCTGGTCTCACCCAGAGGAGGATGCCTGTCCAATTTGATCCTTGTTCTTCTTAAGGTTTCTTCTTTATACATTAGCATTCCTTAAAGCTGTTGCCTCTGGCTGCTCTTAAGACAATATCAATAGTTAAAAGCACAATGTCAATAAAATGTATTCAGCATTACAATAGCAAAACATTGTGAGTGTCACCTTGTGATTGCATCTCAGCTTCACCTTCCCTGGTCTGTATAGAGTTTACATGCCTGAGTTTGATCCAGGTGCTCCTTGCTAGCCCTTCCTTTGAGACGAGGTATCATGTTGGAAGTAACTTTTTAGAAGATGGTAAATTGAGGTTATAAATGGATGCCTATGGTCAGCAAACAACATTCAGCAAAGAATGCAAATAATTAAAGAACGTGCAGCAACTTGAACTACTGACACAGATTGTGGTTCACAGGATTTATGTTCACACTACAATCTGTAGAAAGTTGCCTTCATCAAACTACTAAAGTACCTATAGCACTTTCAGTGAGCTCTGGATTTCTGTTCTTCATTGACAGGAGTGGAAGAAGATAGTATCCCATTGGCCTCAAGATTGAATGCCTTTCTATGTATCATTTCTGTTTAAAATGGTAATACGGCTTGCCATAGTCTGTTCATGTTGGTGTTTTGTGTGTTTTCACGCTCAAAACTGCCTCTTATTGTACATCTTTTCTCCGATCTAAATTAGGGATAGCATTTTTTCAAACAAAAATCCCTTTCGTGCACCAACAGCAATGCAAGTCACTTGAATTACTTTATTTTGTATTATGTTATTTTGGTTGTGAACATTTCCTGAATCATTTGGTTATTTGATTTGACATGTCCGATACAGGTAAAAAAAAGAAGTGGGCCTTATTACGTTAAACTGCCCAGCGTTGCTGTTTACCTTCCATGTTTGACATATTGTATTTCTATGCAATTCTGACATATGCCCGACACAGTAAGTCAGTTATTGATAGTGTGTTCAAGAGCCATGGATATGTGGCTGTGTCGCTGTATACATGTGCCACCATGTTTACTAGTGTTGACAGACACCTACAAGCCCCCTGTTGGCTGATGGAAGAGTCTCATCCATCAGATCTCACCACGTGAAGCATTTCTCTCAGTCTCACACAGCTCATCTCAGTGTGCTGTGTCAAGCTAAACACTCAATGTCCATGTCCTTCACTCATCCATATTTGTTGTTGTTCATTTATCACTTTTACATTGCTACAGATGCTTGTGCTAATGTATTTACAGTGCTACAGTCTAGTTCCGGGGCCTTCACAGTGCTGATAGTTGTTGCTAGCATAACCACACCACTACTTATTTTGCACATATGCACAGTTTGGACTGCTGGTGCTAGCATATCTACAGGAGTTGCTTTTGCCCAGTGCTGTTCTTCTGTGATGTGTGATATTATCTGACAATATCTATACATAAATAATCCTTACTTAATTTATCTTATAGTGTCAATGCTGTTTGGTGTATTCATATATATATATGGGAACATAATCGTACCTGGAAAATACCATTTTGAAAGGAAATTTTTTTTTGTACTACTAGTAATTGTGTGCCTCATCCTATACTTGAAGAGCAAATGTCCTCATAAAGATGGGAACACCTGGCCTGGCTATTTCGGCATTTGAGACCTTTTCTACTGGTCCTCATTTCTATAATGGATTGATCTAAATATCAGTATTTTTTATTTGAAACACCAGAAGAGACAAAGTATTTGCTTATGGTCATTGAAATTAGCATTAGGGATAGGTGTAGTATTTATTTGCTGCGGTAATTTTATGACAGTGTCCTCACACAGATAGCGAGACAAGTGTTTGTGTGTGTGTGTGTGTGTGCATGCATGCGTACATGTTGTGTGTGTCTTTGCGCTCTCCTTCCTTTGTGTCTGGCACAATAACATCAGTGGACAAGCCTTAGTGGTGTGTGTGTGTGTGTGTGTGTGTGTGTGTGTGTGTGTGTGTGTGTGTGTGTGTGTGTGTGTGTGTGTGTG
>JAUZST010013012.1:0-11199 GCA_034779995.1 Parotocinclus haroldoi
ATCAAGTGGTGAATTTTGGTTATCGTGAGTGGTGTTGTTTTAACCATTTAATATCGTTATGCTACGTTAAATTAGACATGATTTAACCGATAAACTAATAATATCCATGTTTTCATAACAGTGCTATTCAAAATATATTCACTTAATCCTCTGTTTTCATTTTGGCAGCTTCTATAAACCAGACTCGTTCAAACACAGAGCACCGAGCTTTCGGTATTATTTTTTTATTAATTATTTTTTATTAATTTAAGCCCATAAAACATGACATAGCTCGTATTTAAGCATAGATTAGAACCATTAGGTGTCCTACAAGCCAAGAAAAAAATATAGCATATTGAAGTACTTAGAATGTTTAATATATTTTATATCATTATGTTTTATCTGTACATGCTTATATTATATGTAAAGAAAGAAGATTGTTGAACCGAAATCTCTGTGTATGGGAGATGAAATGTGTGTATTGGGAATAATCAAGCATATTCTCGACTGAAAACCTTTTGTCATGTCTTGTTTTTTCTGTTATACTACACTGTACATGGATTAGCAAAAACACAGGGTCCTAAACCTAATGTTTTCTGCTCCCTAAGGTTATCCTGCTGGCTGATTCTGAGATCTGGTGTGTGTGTGTGTGTTTGTGTGTGCGAGGACACATGTACCTACTGATGACTTTACCTACTGCAGGTACGTGTGTTGGATTCTATTTTGGGTGTGCCTCATAATCAGCTTACTACACCACCTCACGTGTTTTAGTCTCCTAGCGTTAGAAGATCCTGCTTCTGTCTGACCAGTGTGTGATGATGGACCTTATAGTGCATGATGTAGAATCTAGGAGCCTTCTAAACTTTAGTAGGATATTTGCATATACCAGACAGTCTCATCAGAACTGAGGGTTAAGGGCTTTGTTTAGTGTTACAGCTTAGAACATTCGGGACTTGAACTCATAACCTTCTGATTAGCAGTCCAGAACTTAAACCACTGTCCCAAAGGTTTAGATGACACTTTCACTGAGGTTCAAAATATTTAAAGAAAATAGAAAAGAGATGAAGAGAGTCTGATCTTCATAACATACGTTTGTGGCAGTTTATTGTGGCACCAACAAAGGAGATCAGTACAAGGGTTACAAAGGCATCTTTGAGGAGTTTGGACAAAATTCAAAATACAAAAGTAAAAAAAAATGTTTTGATGAGTCTTGATTTGACACCTGCGCGTAGAGAAATTCCTTGTATTTGCCGAATAAAATGATTCTGACTCTGAGAGCGAGGCGTGTATTAGTCCTTGAGGTCACTGGGGCAACTTCTTAGCAACTAAAGGTCTCTAATATTGATTAATGCTAGTATTAGTCCACAAACTCTGAACATTGCTACCTTCCTGCCTGCAGTTTGTTTGTTTGCCTAAGTGTTTTTATTTGCAGCAGAATTCAGAGATACCAGTGAGTCAATGATGAATGATTCATTGATTCATTGGTTTTTATTGCTTTTTGGTGTCGTTCTCGTATGGCTCTCCCCTCTTGAGAGGTTTATCTTATAGATAGAAAGTCAGCATGTGGTGGACAGATGTGTGTTATCAGTTTCCATCTGTAAACCTCCTGCTGAATTCCACAGAATACTGTGCTTAGAGCAGAGGACCTCAGATAAGCTAAACAATGCGATTGCTCGGCAGGTTGTGAGTGTCCGTGATTGTGAGCGGGGCTTTTAGCTCACATTAGCAGATATGACTATAACAATTGTATCTAATTAGCGTATCATCACACTGGTGTGTTTGTGTAATTAGAGCTCTCATGAATGGGTTACACACTGGTTCATAGACACTAAATAGATGATCCAGGGTTGGTTCAGGATACTGGATCTAGATCTGCTTAAGAAACTTAACCTAAATATTAATAATAAAAGTTAAGAGCTAGGGTTATGATATCTGTTATAATAAACGTCTGCCAAAGGACCAATATCGTTTTCCTTAAAAAGCTTAAATGACACAAAATAGTTTATTTATTCAGGTTTATTTGGATCAACATGACAATTTTTTACTACAGTTAACGAAAGCTTAAACTACAGAATAAAACTCATAAATAATCACAAACAGCATTTTATTACTAAAAGATAATAAAATAAATCTATTTAGTATGAAAAAAACAAACATCTAACTTCCTTTTTACTTTTTTTTTCTGAAGAATCAAGCTCATTTATACTCAGATGAAGTAGTAACTTATAATAATAGTAAAACTATTTAAGTATTTAAACCTAATAGTAGTCTTATTTATGGATTTATGGAAGTGTTTTATTACTAGGTAAAAGAATATCGAAAAAAATAAAAGCAAACCTTGAAACCTAAAAGTAATATAAAATCAATTAAATAAAACAGACTTTAAATGGACATGTAAAGAAATTAAATCTGTAATTAATAAGTCTAGTAAAAGTGACTGAGTGGACCGGACTAAAAACTCCTATAAGCACATTTTCACATTCTATTCAGTACTTTTATTTATTTTCTCTATTGTCTTCCATGCTACAAACTTCTATTTTCTATTTTATTATACTCCTCATTATTATGAAAGTCTAAAACATTACTCTACTTATTATATTTAAAATATTACATTTTAAATGATGGCCTCTCTGTTATGTTTTATGTAGCTGCAACTTAAAATAACTTAAATTAATCTGGGTATCCCTAGGTTACTTTCTTTAATGTTTAGGGATTTTCCTTTCCACTGTTGTCCTTGGCCTACTCAATTTGGGACTGACCATAGATAGAAGATAATCTTTATTATAAACTTTGCAAAGCCACCGCTTTGAGACAATGCGCCATTATAAAAAAGAGCTATAGAAGTTTACCTAACTTTGACTAAACCTGAATGTGTGATGCAGTGTCAGTTCACTAGCTCGTCACTCATTGTGACCTGGGATTGAAACCTGGCAGTGCATTCTGGCCTAGTCTTGGGGAAACTTGGCACAGTGGAACTGCAACAGCTACCCCTGCTATGCCCTGTACTAGACAGGAGTCCCGTTCTGGGATGCTGATTTTCATACCTGAATTAAAAGGGTGATGAGTTCAGACTGACTCTAGTCCAAAGGGACGGGTAGGAAGTGCCTACTGTACCAGGTTCTGGAGGTAGTGTGATGAACCAAGGTTGGTTCAGTTGGTGAGGACCAACCATGCCAATAAATTGTTGATTCTTTGTCTTCAGGATGTGCTGGAGAAGATTTTATTGAGTGGTTTCACACTCTTGACCAAGAACAAACACAAGTCTGGATGGAAATATATGTTGTTTTGTTGCATAAATTTGAAACAACAAATTACTTGATTACTTTTTTTGGCCAGACATTATGTTTTCTGTGAAATCCAACCAATACTCCTTCCCAAGCATCTAAGCAGTGATGCCTCTAATCTAAAGTACCAGCGGCCTTTCTCTGAATCCACCATGGTTTACTTGTCTGCTTTAATTATTACTATAGATCAAAGATGACCTCTCATAGTGAAAGCGAGAGCGTCCTCGCTGAACAGCCATTGGAACAGCAGGAAAAAAAGACAGGACCAATTTCGGATTTGCATAATTAAGGCGACATCAAACATTTGCATTTGGTTGGGTAACATAAAGGGAGAATGCAACAACAGCCCGTACCCATCCCCGTGATAAACTGGCATTCTGTACAGGGAACATCAGCACCCTACAGGGATAAAACAACCAGAGCACCAGTGGGATTACAAGACCATCGCTCTTAAAAAGACCCGGTCTGGACTCCTCATACCATAGCACCCGTTTCTTATTCAACTACATAATTAATGAATCAATGAAATGTAAGAAATACATTGAGGGTTAGAGAGGATTACAACTTTGATTGAAACAGAAATTAAAATGGAATTTAACTGAAATGAAAAAGACAAACGTAAATACACCAACAATAAAAAAAATATGGAGAAAGAATTAAGAGGACAGTTAGGATTGAATTAAAGCATGATCTTAAACCATGTAATAAGATATCAGCACAGTATACAAACAAGTAGAAAATAAACAATAAAACCGAGATAAAATACAGCAGAAAGGGCAAATAATAAATGCACCCTAAAAAAAGGTGGCAAAAACGATTTTAAAACAACAAATAAAATGATTAAAATCAAATGAAAAAAAAGTCAGGAGTAGAATGATATAAAATAAATAATAAAACATTCATCACAATTTTAACAACAAATAAGTAAACAAATAAATGAGAGCATAAAAGAACTTCAATTAAACCTAATACACTGCTCACAAAAAATTACTAATATTTAATTATATGATATTGCAATATAAATATAATAATAATAATATAATAATATTAACAATAATGTTATTAATAATAATAATAATAATATAAATAATAAGCCACCATTTTACAAAACCAAGGTCGCTTTACACAACAGCAGAGAGAGGGGAGAAAAGCCCATACTCTGGGCTCTTTTGGGTGGTTGGTCCACATAATCCTTCCCATTGCCTTTTTGTCAGACGGGCTAAGTCCAGCAACCCAGTAACTCTCTCCTGGGCAGAGAACACAATGAAGGAGCTCAAAATAGAATTGCTGCTCCTATGAATCGAGAGGAGCCAGCTGAGTTTTTGGTCATCTGACAAGGAGAGGTCCAGGACTCCTTCTGCTCTTGACTTGTCTAGGAACCCAGGAGGAGATGGTATATGTTTTAGAGGGCCAACACACCTGGGCTTCTTTGCATCAAGTGTAAAAATGATGATGACATGGACATGGATGTTAAAAGTACCTTGTTGCTCCAGTGAGGGTTAAATGCATTGTTACCAGGTCAAACATAACCAGCGGGTAGGCCTGAAACATTCAGCATTCCCCACACTTCTCTAGGCGCCCCTGCTCTTTTCCTTCTTCCATGAGCTCACATTACACTGAGCCCATAAACATTGGTTCAATATAATCAGAGAGGCCATTCACTGGAAATGAATGGGCCAACCCATCAGTCACCTCAAGTGGTGCTTTGGAAGGAACCGGAAACACGAACGTGCATTGGAATGGCTTCAGTGTGTGATCTGTGTGTATCCATGTGCTTTTGAACTCTATAATCCGGTAAAAGGTGTGTGTACGGGCTGGGTGTGTGTGTATTTTGGCAGGGAGGAACCACACTCGCACCGAACAGGAGGGCTTCTTTGCTTAGCTTCGTTATAGGCCCGCCTCGCTCTGTCCTGCCAAAGCTGCTGCGTGGCGCTCCTGGACCCTTTTTTGTCCTTCTTTTCTGTTCTCTTTCCATTCACTCCAGCTTTTCCACCCGCAACCAGACTCTCCCCATGCCTGCCAGGATAAGACCAGCGCTCAGGACGAGCACAAGGCTCCTTTTTCCATTTGTGGGATGCGGTCAGGCTAATGTGCACTGACTTGGTCAGCACCCATAAATCACACACGTGCATACTTCAAGATGGCTTGTACCAGGCTTTGCTCTGATTCTCATTTTGGGTGTAGCTCCTGCTACTTCTGGTTTGGTAGAAGCACATTTGTAAGGCAGGACTGAAGCGTAAGCAAAGGGCCTCCATACTCAAACCCGAACCTCATCAGATCCCAAACAGAAGGGATTCAGGGGTCTCCACATTTGACTGAAGCTCTCTCTATTGCTAAATCATGGTCTCTGGGGTGACCCAAGAGGCCGTCCAAGTCCCTGATTTGTCCAGTTGCCAGATAATACTAGGAATTGCATGCATGCTGTCCACAGTGTCTGTGTGGGTAAAAAAACAGGGCAGGCTGGCAACACAACTGCCCAGGAGATCTACAGAAGCCTCTCCCAGCGGGCAGGCCTGAACATGTCAGCCACATACGGTATGGGAATGCGGGGGGCATTTACTAATAACGTCTGGCATTGAGACACTGTACCAAAATTGCTGGTTATGACTGGCGTCTAACCCCAGAGTAGTAACACTCCCATGATGCTTTGTACCTGTATTATCGGGGTAACCATTATCTGACCGTGTGCGGTGCTGGTACAGGTGTATGAGGTGCAGGGGTGGTAATCAGACGCCTTAATGCCAGTGCTGGGTTTAGAGTCGACCACACCGACACCACTGAAGGTCTAGACCACAATTACACATGTCAGAACATGAACCTGATTATGTTTGCTGCAAAATGCAGCACAGAGGTGCACCTAGTTTACTCTATATGGCCAAATGCTTTGGGACACCGCCACATTAGACCTACAGGAGCTTATGATGTTCCATTTTAAATCCATTAATATGGAGTCATTGATGCATTAATAATGCAGCTCTAACAGCTTTCGCTCTTGTAACAGAGATGATCTGGTTTGTTTTGAATCCACACGTTGCTGCTTTGATTGTCTGAAGATCAGGATTAATTCCTGAGTCCTGAGTTGCTAATTCAGTGCATTGTTTTTGATAATCTGGGATTAAGGTAAATGAGCAAGTCGAGCGAGCTCAACTTACACCATTATTCAAACCAGGTTTTTTTATGCTAGACTAAGGTTTCTTTGTATTATATTTACTATTAATTTCATTCTCAGTTTTATTTATTATAAGTAATCAATAAGCAATTATTATTAAATATATTTAATATTTTATTATATTATTTAGTGTATTCATTTCATGTAATTTTACATTATTACATTATTTATTATAAGTAGTCATTATTATTATTTATTATATGTACTATTTTATTATGTTTTTTTTATTATATATTTACTTTTTAATTGTATCTATTTTATTTATTATATCTACAGTTTTATTATACTATCTGTTATTCATTATAGATAATATTTTATTATATTAAATGTTGTATTTATTATGTGTACTAATTTATTATATTATCTATTTATTTATTTTATTATCTGTTTAATTTATTATATATTTACTTTTTAATATTATCTGTGTTATTTATTATATCTACAATTTTATTATACTATCTCTTGTTATATTTGACTATTATATTTACTATTTTATTACTTTATATAATTTATTTATTATATTTACTTTTTATTATATTATATATTGCATTTATAATATTTAATATTTTATTATATATATGTTATTTATTATCATATTTTATTATATTGTCTATTTCTTAATCATGTTTACAATTTTATTATAATTAAATTTAAATTAATTATAATTAAATTAAAAATGATCTATTTTATCTGTTATATTTACTTTTATTACGTTTTATTCACATTTATTTATTGTCTTTAGTATTTGTATTATCTTATTATATTATGTATTTTATCTATTATATTGATCATTTAATTATATTATCTATTGTATTTATTATATTTGCTCTTTAATTATATGATCTTTTTATTTAGTATATTTAGTATACTCTACTCTACTTTATTATATTATCTATTTCATTATATTTTGTTGTTGTATTATCTATTATTATATGTACTTTTTATTATGTTGTTTGTTGTTTATTTTACATGTATTATGATATATATATTATTACATATTTTATTTTATTATTATTATTTTATTCATTATTTTATTTATTTATATCTATCATTATGTTATTCTAAAACTGACTAATTTATTAATTTATTACATTTTCTATTTTCATTATTATTTAAAGATTCATTATACTTACTATTTGAATATTTATGTATTTATTTAAAATGTACTATTATTTTGTCAGGATTACCTCAGGTTTGTTTCTCTAAAGACCCGTTCTGCCATCGGTACCAATTTGATTCCTGAACAAAGCTTCTGTTCAGTGGCTGTGTAATAATCAGAGATGTTGGTGTCTTTTGCTCTCGACGTCATCTGTTTAAAGTGGGGTGTTTATGTACAGCGGTCGAGTGAAAGCCAAGAGGACAAACGTTCAGGGACAGGAGATCCTTTGTGCCTTTCAGACGGGATGGTACAATACGACCATTAGTGGAGGCACAATGACGAAAACTGTCCGTGTTGTGGTGGCGGCTCTGAAATGTCGAGCCTCTGTAGCTGTGAATAATGTTTTTGTACTTTACTCTACAGTTTTTGGTTCAGGCTTGAAAAAAACAGAAGCTGAGGTTCAGTAAATATATTTAATCAGTCAAGCGGAAACAGGACCCAGGAGCTCGTTTAACCCCTCGTAACTCAGTGGTAGAGTGCAGTCAGTGCATGATAGGGAATGGGACAGACTGAGAGGGCCTGAATTCCAGGACCTGCTTGGGGTTGGGGGGCTCAGACCATGGTCCTAATTCATTGTAATGTGCAGGATATGAGATCCAATAGGGACTGGACTAAATAATGACAAGAAACTCACATTTTCTATTTCTTTATATTCTCTATTATAATATTATATTATATTTTTTATTTATAGATTTTTTTAATGCTCTAATGTAATTATTATATTCTCAATTTTATTTACTATATTTCCTAGTTATTTTATTCTGAACTCTTTAAAATATATGTATTATTTATTTTAATCTGAATTGTATTTATTATATTATCCGTTTTATTTATTATATGACCTACTTTTATACTCCATTTCATTTGTTATATTTACTAATTTATTCTATTTTCATTTTTTTATATTGTGTATTTTAATTGTTTTACGATTTTTAAAATTCTCATTATATTTACTATTATTATGTTATTTATTTAACATATTTATATTAGCATGATATCTTATATTGTCTTTTACATTTATTATAAATATATTATGTATATCATTTCCTTAGGCTTAGGGCAGGTCGGATCCCTTTTTTTAAATTCTTGCTCCTCCCAAAGTTTCTTCCTTATAACATTTAGGGAGTTCCTCCTTGCCACTGTCACCCTTGGCTTGATCAGTTGGTCCTGTGGATCTAGAGAGATGGCACTAAATAAGTAGTAAATAAAAAATTAATCTGACTTTGACTTTTGTACCAGAAATCTGGATGTTTCTTTGAAAAATAGAATTCAAACATACAGACTTAACACAAAGAAGAAAAAAAAACACACAAACAACCCCGTCCGAACTTCTCTCTAACAAACAGACCAGGGGTTCCCAAAACTAACTTCCTAATGCATTACACTGAACAGCCCAAGAACAAAAAGGTGGCACATGGCATGATGCTTGGTGCCATCCAGTGCCAGGTTTCCGACATGCCTCGCGTTGGCACTTTCTGTTGATGCCCTTGGGTGTGACTGTAATGATCCTCACTGCCTTGTGTATGAACGCCGCTGTTGGGATTTACGCTAACAGACTTATGTTGTGATGCAATGGGGGCCATCTGGCCTTTCACGCACATTTTAAACTCTAACTATCATCTAATCAGTGGCCATGGGTTTGAATAGATTATAAGGGAATCTTGCCCCGCAGTGCTGCATGGCGCTTGGCCGCTAGCTCCGTGCCAGCCGTGAGCCCAAAATAGCAGCGGCTCTGTGCACGGGGTCCGTTCAGGGGACAATGCATGGCTCTTATTAAGAGGGCAGCAATGCAACAGTGTTGTGTCTGTCTTAACGTCAACAAATCAGTAAAATATGATCACGTGTTAAAGTATGAAGCCTCACTAATACTGATCGATCCTGGCATTCTGACTAATAATCAATATTTAGATGCCTAATTATCTTGGAGCTTGATAAAGATTGATGGAGATGGATGTTAGAGTGCATTTTATCCAAAGGTGAGAAAGATGCTTTGGCTGAAACCTCCCGCCAAATGAATCTCATTAAACGTTCTCTTCTAACATGACTGTTTAAAACAGCAGCTGCCAAAATTCATACTAATGCTGAGATTATTCTGACAGGGAAACAAATGTCGTAATCGCATTAAAGTCTGGTAGAACCAGATGGATAGATTATATGCGTATGTTACCAAACACACATATCGGTACCAGTAAACATTCATGATTCTACAAGGTGCTAAAAATTTAGGATCTATTGGATTTGTGTTTTGGGATATAGACTGTTGTCCTGCTGTAATTATTCATCAGATAACAGCTACACATGGGAAACAATAGTCAAACAGGCTGTGGTGTTTAAACGATGTTCAGACCCACACACCGTCACACCATCAGCAGCCCAAACTGTTTGACCCAAGGCAGGATGGATCCATGTGTCACACACCCAGTGTGATCTTCTGCTGCTGTAGACTATCTGCTTCAAGGTTGGACATGCTGCTCTTCTGCATACCTCCTGTTTATGTAGCTGGAACCAGTCTGCATTCTCATCTGGTTTCTGGCACTCAATTCGTTTTATTTTCACCCATAGAACTGCCCTCACTGAATATTTTCTCTTTTCTGGATCATTCTCTATTAAAGCCTAGAGGTGGCACCGTGGGTGAAAATCCAAATAGATCAGCAGTTTTGGAAACAAAGACGCCAACAACCATGCCACGTTCAAAGTCACTTAACTCACCTTTCTTTCCCGTTCTGATGCTTGGTTTGATCATGTCTCCATGTTTAAATGCAATGAACCGCTGCCACGTAATTGGATGATGAAATGTTTATGTTAACAAACAGTTGAACAGCTGTACCTAATAGAGTGGGTCTCTCATTTAAGGTTTGACTCTGTAATCTCTGGAATAGACACAGCAGAGACACCACGAATCACAATACCAAGCTCTCAGCTCTGTCCAAGGATGAAAGAGGAGGGATCAGAGAGGGTCATTCATAAAACATAAGTGTCTAAAAATAAAAAAAGCTCTTTTAGCACCGCTTCTTTCTAATCTGGGCCACGGCTTTAGTTGTTACACGCAAGCTTTGAGACACGCGAGTGCTTCTTTGCTGTGCGACGGCCATCTGTGGAGCCTCTCAATGCTTACTGAATGCCATTATCATATGAAACGGTTTGGGTTTGAATAGGATTGTAGTTTGATAATTACACATTTAAGGGTTTATATGCATTTATTTGTACAAGAATATGTATATAAACACAAGAATCTTACGGTTTCTATCACACAATAAAGATCCTTCTGAATTGTGCAGAGTAATTAGTTATTAAAAAGTGTGTGTGGGGGCACCCCTGATCAAGGGTGGTACAACCACAGACCCAGGACCTACCCAAAATGACTCAAGAGCTCAAGTTAGGTGAAACCTTATATTGTGTTTGGAAGTACCCCTGTATAGCGTATTTTAGTACAGAGGGTGTAGAAGTACCCCTGTATAGCGTATTTTAGTACAGAGGGTGTAGAAGTACCACTGTATAGGGTATTTTAGCACAGAGGGTGTAGAAGTACCACTGTATAGCGTATTTTAGTACAGAGGGTGTAGAAGTACCCCTGTATAGCGTATTTTAGTACAGAGGGTGTAGAAGTA
>JAUZST010013013.1:0-11198 GCA_034779995.1 Parotocinclus haroldoi
TGTGTGTGTGTGTGTGTGTGTGTGTGTGTGTGTGTGTGTGTGTGTGTGTGTGTGTGTGTGTGTGCATGTGTGTGTGCGTGTGTGTGTGTGTGTGTGTATGCACGTTTGAGCTTTTATATCCAGTGTAAAATAGCAATAGAAATATTTTACACTATTTTAACTATAGTAACACACTACAATGGATTAGGACATACAAAAAATATGAAAACACTCAAAGAATAATGTCTTTGTGTTTTTTTATCAGCCAGGGAATCTGTGAGTCACACTGTTGAAAACAAGCATAAAATAATCTATAAACATACATAATAGTTTGAAGTAGCTATAAATTTGGTTAGAGCAGACATGCCTCTCAGTTTAAACAATGGTCTGCCAGAGAATAGAACTCCTTATCTTTTTCAACAGCAAATTGTGGAATGAGAGTGTGCACACTATATACTTTGTGCTGTGAATGCTGTCTTCCACAGTGTTCAATGCTACCAGCATTTTAAGGAATTATTCACAAAAAATGCAACCAAAATTCAGAAACCTCCAAGTATGCTTTAGTTAGTCAACTCTTTAGATTTGTTTCCTTAGTGTGGCTGCATGTAGTGACACTATATAACTGGATGCAAAGCCCCAACCATGTCTAGACAGGGTATCAATCCATGGTCAATAACTTACTAACTCACAAAAGGACACCAATTAACTCATTATAATAACCCAATATTACTCATTTTAATCACGGTTTTGGAATGTGGGAGGAAACCATAGTGCCCAAGTAAGCCCACATAGACACAAAGAAAGCACACACATCCAAACTCCACATATGTGGTCTATGTTTTCAAAAATAAGCTCTGGAGTCATTATGGGATAGTGCTAACCAACGGTCACCCAGGTACTGCCACATGTAATACCTAAATCGAGCATAATGCTCACAACAATTAGGGAATATTTCAAAGTGAAATGAAATATCTCCTAATTTTTGTGAGCAGTGTATTTAGTAGTAGTAGTAGACTCAGTAATGATGTTTTAATCTGAAGTTTTAATCTCCACCTTATATCGATATCTACACAAACCTGTATTATTAAGTTGTCTTATTCTTTCTTTTAAAACAACAATGGTTAAGTTTCTGCACATGTGCGTTTGTATACAACCATAAAAATTCAACAATATGTGTTGAAATTTGTGTTCAGTAATTCAGCCAGTTAACTGACTCGCATGTTTACTTCAAACACCAGATACAAAAAAACGTCTGTTTTGTTCTAAAACTAAACCGAACAAATTACTGTACTAAATAAGGAAGTATGCACGAACCATGAACAGCCTATTATAGAATAACTTCAGCAAAGTTACCCATGTGGTGTTTTTGTGTGTGCATGAGAGTGGGTGTGTTGAGGGTTCATGGTTTACCTGCATCCTTGGTAGAGTAATCTGCTTCCTGTTTAACTGCTCCTGCACTCAGGACGGAGCCATTGGTACTCTCCCAGGCAGAGGAAACAGGGCATGGCCGCTCCTCCTTTAACACACGCACACACACATATAAACACATGCTCTATAACTATCTTTAGCCATGTGGATTTGTTTCTGTCTTGTGAATCAAAGTCCTATTAACACGTTATCTCATTCGATTGTGTAGCCATTTAGTTATTTCAATTACTGTACACAATGCATCTATGTCTAGTTAGTACAATATAAAAATAATTGTACAAAGCAGGAATGTTAAAGACAGGCTTTAACTTTAACTTTTTAGTTGTGAATTTGCGAAGATCAGTAACCCATTTGACTTTGTTACTCTCAGATAAATGAACCATATTACTAATATGCCTTGTGCCTGGCTTTGCGCTTTTGCTAGCTTTAACCTCTGTGCCTTTGTTACTTTTTTTTAAAGTGTGCATATTTTGAGAGGTGATGCTGCTTTAAATGTCTTGGTAAAATCGTTTTTTCAGAATGTTTTTGGTTTTCAGATATGGACGTACAATCCAAGCAATTGTGGGTTTACGGTCTTGCCTACAGTGGGGAAAATAAGTATTTGATACACTGCTGATTTTGCAAATTTTCCCAGCTACAAAGAATGGAGAGGTCTGTAATTTTACCATCATGGACTAAAATCGAGCTAATGTCCAGGCCTGTTAGAAGTTCACCAGTGACTTCTAGTGACATCTGGATGATCCAGAGGACATATGGGAGAAGGTCATGTGGTCAGATGAGACCAAAATAGAGATTTTTGGTATTTTTTACGAATGACTTATTGAGGGAAGGATGGATGGGGTCATGCATTGTAAGATTTTGGCCAAAAACCTCCTTCCCTCAGTAAGATGGGTCGTGGCTGGGTCTTCCAGCATGACAATGACCCAAAACACACAGCCAGGGCAACTAAGGTGTGGCTCCGTAAGAAACATTTCAAGGTCCTGGAGTGGCCTAGCCAGTCTCCAAACCTGAACCCAATAGGAACTCTTTGGAGGGACCTGAAACTCAATGTTGCCCAGCGACAGCCCCAAAAAAAGATCTGGAAAAGATCTGTATGGAGGGATGAAGGCCCTGCTGCAGTGTGTGAAAACTTGATCAAGAACTACAGGAAACATCTGAACTCTGTAATTGCTAACAACAATTTTCGAACCAAATATTAAGTTTACTTAATGCAATAAAATGCAGATTCATTATTTTAAAAATCATACAATAAAATCATATGTCTGCCACAGTTGGAGCTGTACCTACAATAAAAATTACAGACTTTTTTGTAGATGGGAAAACTTGCAAAATTTACAGTGTATCAAATAATTATTTTCCCCACTGTATATTTCTGATTCATTTATAGTCCCCACAAACCAAAAAAACATGTCATTAGAATGTAGAAAATGCCAGAAACTTACTTTTATCTTTATTTCCTTGTCTTGTCTTTTCTTTCCTATTAAATAAAAAAATATACATAACTTTTGCAACATGCTTTCGGACCATGGCATAAAATGGCATAAAAGTATGCTGTTTAACTGATCGGTATAGTATCCTCTCCATTTGACTTTACAGTATATCTATTAGCACTGTATAAATGTAAATCAGTGTATGGCACACATACTAACCTCTCTTTGACTGTCTTTCAGAAGCTGACAGCATTTTGTAAACCCTAAAAGCGTTTGTTCCTTTTTTGATGCTCTTATCTTTCACCTCCTCAATGTCTGGCAAGGAATTCATTGCACAACGGAAGTTCGCCTTCCATGTTTTGGGATCAGGTTTGTCCACCCCAGGTTGATATTTTCCTGTATATTGAATGGGAAACAGTTCAATGCACAGGTGTGTATGTACATAGTAATATATGCAAGGTATTACAAAGAATGCAATTTATATGTCTTGGCAATTCTGTTCAGTTCTTATGTGTAAGTTAGTACAGTCGGGTTAATGGGACCACATCGGGACGCAATCGTTTTGGTCCTAATAACCAGCTGGTCCAAATAAACGAGCATGACCTATGTTACAAGACAGGATGTGGATAATTTGGGTAACATATTAAATGTTTATTAAACCTTTATTGTGTGATTTACACATATAGTGAACATACAAACAAGAACTACTGTTGCTTACCAACTTTGTTCATTAAATTTTAATTCGCAACCAAGTTCGAAACGATCTACAACACAATATATAGGTACTCAGCATGCGAAGCATAATACTGTGAGAAACACGTTTAAAACTGTTTAAAAAACAAGTTCTTACTAAATTCCAGTCAACGTTTGAAGATCTTATTCAGTGTGTTCTGACACGTTCTCTTGACGGACTGCACAAAATCAAGAAAGTGGTGGGTGTGTTCAACTCCCACTGGTTTTGCTCTTGTCAGCACCACATTTCGGATTTCCTGACCTTTGATAAAAGCATAAATTCTCCCGGGGATCCCAAAAATCCTCCCATATCTCGCTGACCCATTTTGCATTTGCTCTAAGTGGCACCTTGTGGCTTATTTTTCTTATTCTTATTATTTTTCTCTCACATTCTTTGGTCAGATTAAGCGTGATTTTGGTCCAAATAAGTAAATAACATTACACGTATATAATAGGATTTGTTTCGGCCCTTTAGGATTTGGTCCAAATAAGCGGCTGGTCCAATTAACCGGATTCGACTGTATATATAATTCTCTCCACAATTATTTGCACCCCTGGAAAAGATTAGTAAAATGTGTTAAAATGTGTTACATATCATATTTTCGTCAATTAGCTAAATCTCACACAATAAAAGTATAACATTTATACGACTAAATTTGTCTAACAAATCTCTCAACAATAAATAATTCTTCAGAATACTTTTTATTCTTAAACCACATGTGCCACATTTATTGGCACCTCTGCATGTACAACTTTACAACCTCGCTTTGCCAACAATATTTACTCCTCAATGGACATGGGGAACTTGGGTTCTCATCCAATCATTTTTCTCACCATTCCACTTAACTGAAACTTATTTATTCCCCTAACTGTAGATATTGCATTTTTCAAGGGAAGAGGTTATTTTCATAGCCCTTTCCTGACTTACGAAGGTCAACACATCTTTTTCTTATTAGAAGTATGAATAGAATAGAATTTGACCTCTGTGTCATATTTTATATATATTATATTATGTGTGTGTGTATATATATATATATATCAATCAGTAAAACAGTCACAGATTACTGTTTGAAAGTTGAAAGTTCTTAAGCAATTTTTTAACTTTCAAATGTTAAAATGTTAAATATTAATTGAAAAAATCCAATAAATGCCAATAATTGTGTTACATCTGTTTTTTTAATTATTTATTTAAATTATTTAATAATTAACAATCATTCTTAAGTGATTTTGTTTCTTATACTAAACATGCTTTAATTAAAGGTTGGATTTTCAGTGTTGGAATAATCTGACTCACCATAAGTGTATTTATTATAACCCTTTAAATTAATGTTTGCTTGTTTACAGTGTACCTGTGTGTATAGCCCAATTTCGAAACAAAGGTGCATCTTTTTCTACGTCCCAACCATGCCGTGCAGCATGCATCCATGGAATCTGGAAAATTTTCTTTTCCTGCAGAAAAAAAGATACATTGCACACATTATTACATAATACTCATGCGCTGTTTCTAAAACATCCACCTTAAATGCTTCTTCATCCAATTCACAAGGGCCCAAGTCACAAGGGTCTAACTGGCAGCACTGGGTGTAGTAAACACACACACACACACACACACACACACACACACACAATGAGACACTCAAGCAATGCCAGTTGACCTAAAACATGTATTTGGGATGTACATGAAAATCAGAGAACCCTATGGAAATCCACAATGACACAAAAGAACATGCAAGTTTTACACAGGCGATGGCCAAGCTGAAACTGCAATGTGACAGCAGTAATTGTGATGCCACAGTGACGCTCTTGTGTGTAATTAAACTTGCAAAAACATTTATAGCTAAAACAGAGCAGAGTTGCTTGCTAGGAAATAATTTTAGAGAAGCAGCAATGTTCCTACCCTGTTGACCCATTTGAGTCCTGGTATTTTGCAAGAGTTAATCTGTTCCTCCAGCCATGGTCGCATACGCATTCGCTCCACCGGCATAGTGGCCTACAGACACAGAGTAGTGGAGTGAATGAGAGATGGAGACAGGGAGAAACAGTAAAGATAAAGAATAGTTATACACAGACAGGCTCATCTGGAATGTATGATTCTGATATCACCTACATTTTTACTACAGGCTTACATTCTGTCATTACTGCACAGTTAATGCATCCAAAACAACTAACATGAATAACTATTCATTCATTGTCTTATCCATTTATCCTAGTTAAGGTCACAGGAGGATGCCGGTGCATAACCAGAGAGACAGGGCATACGGCAGGAACAACCCTAGACAGGCTCAAACACACATGCACACACTCACACAAAAAGGGGCACTTTGGAAACACCAATTAACCTAACACACATGCCTTTGGAATGTGAGAGGAATCCGGAGTACCCGGAGAAAAAGCATGCAAATATGGGGAGAACATACAAAATTCACACAGGCGGACTCCAGGGTTGAGATTGAACCAGGGATCTCTGAGCTGTGATCTCTGAGTGCACCCCCATGCCACCCTGTGAATAACTAAACCTTGATTTATTTATCAAATCAAGTTCTTTTATTTACATATTTACAACAACTGTCTTAATTCCTCTCACAAATATGTAACACAAATATGTAACAGTATGCTTTAAAGACCACATTATGTTCTGTGAGACAAACTGTCGCCTGGACATTATCATAGTCACATTGTCTTTTTATGATGCTGTAATGTTAATAGAAAGAGTATTTTCACAACCAAAATGCATGCAAATCATACGTAAAAACCTCAGACAGCCCTCCTAAAACACGCCTGGTTGATGAGTGATGAAAATGGCTAATACTTTTGTTCAGTGGAAGCCAAAACTAATTGACAGAATTAAAAACAACACAGAAGATTAGACTCGACAAGTGAATGTAAACCAATGTACTGTAGTTATATGTGAGACAGTATAAATGTGAAGACAACATTGAGTACCCTGCTACAAAAAGAAAAAAACATATAGTTCATTACAAATAAGCAGTAAAAAGTCATACACAAAAACATTAGTAACTGAACAAAAAAGTCTCTAAACACATGACACACACAAATGATGGAATACTGCTCTTTAACTCCGCCTCTGCTTGCGAATCTGCAGCTTTGATTGGCTGTTAGTGTTAGCCCTCAGTGCCTCAGGGCGTCGGACCTCGGCTCCCATGCCATTCTGCATTCTAGAGGTCCTCATATGTATCCAGAATGGAGCGTTGGTTCATCACGGACCTTCACCACTTCTGCACGGCTCCTCTTGGTAACTTGGCGACACCCTGGGTATTCTGATGGCAAGGCAGGCCCTACACTGCCCGCGAGGGTCCCTGAGGTAGACTTCCATGGTCTCCCCGGATCTTGAATTTTATTGTCTCTCCTGGTTCCTAGACATCCGCCTGGTCCTCCAGCTTGTGAGGTTCCAGCATAGAGGGGCAGATCTTTGTTCCTTCATTGCCTGTTACCCTTCCTGGTTCTTTGACAGAAACTACGTAGCCCACGAGGCCATCCCAAAGTGCTGGACTTCTAGGTTTTTTTGCATTCCTGTTCATAAGTCCTCAGCACTCTTCATTTTGGTTTCTCTTAATCAATTCCTCTTTGGTTTTTCCTAGTCAGTTGTCTGTCTATAGATTATTGCATCTTGGGTTCCTTCCCTCCATTTTATGGAATCCTAGGGATTCACCGAGAATGGTGTCTGTCTCGTGGGATCCCTTGGACCCCTGTAACAGTTAAGTGACTGCATCGATTGTCTGTATGTAGGAGCATCACTAAATTTATGGCAAAATTTTGTAAATGCTCGACCTCTGGACATCGCAACTAAAACAAATTGAATATAAATTTGAAATTCATGATCCATTTGCTTTTATAACAGTATCCACTTAATTCAGTCTCACTGATGTTATGATATTAAAGTTAATCTATGTTAAGGCTGTTTGATGTGACTAACATCAGGATTAGGTGCAGACAGTTCTTCCACACAGACCTCGGACAACCCTTATTTACCTTGCATTGTGCATAGACCAGTACTGTGTATGCTCCATAATGCATCTCAAAACGAGTATAAACTACTCATGACATTTTTGTTATCTGGCTGCATTGAAAGGTTAAATATATTTACCTAATAATATGAAACTATTTGTTTTCATGAAACTATGATTTGCTAATTACATGCTAAATCAATTTATAGTTTCTCAACAGTGCAGACCAGATATACACTACATGCTACAGGCCAACTGTTTAAGACACTATCCCTGTATAGAAAACAGACACATATACCCACTGATCACTTTATTAGGTATACCTCCTTGCTTCTACACTCATTGCCATTTTAATCAGTTCCATTTAACCCATTATTAGTATGACTGGATCAGACCTGGCAGTGCATAGGCACATCTACCATATTGCTCCACCTTGTAGCTGTAAAGTTAGAGACAATAGCTCATCTTTTGCTGCATGCTTTGTTTTAGTCCTCCTCTAATCCTTCATCAGTGCTCACAGCGCTTGGTTGGCGGACTATTTTCATTCTAGCAGTAACACTAACACTCCAGCAGCAATGCTGTGCCTAATCCACTCATACCAGCACAACACAAACTAACACACAACCCCATTCAGTGACTATACTATACTATAATTATATAATAATATAAATATAATATAAATACTATAATATTACTAGGGGTGACCAACTGTTGTATGCACTGGTTCCCCAGATCATCACACGAGCAATTAAGGTGCTTTAAGCTCGGACCTCAAAACTCAAACCTAACCGTCATCGGATGCCAAACAGACATGGGATTTGTCGCTAAAGACAACGCGCTTCCAGTCTGTAGCAGTCCAGGTTTCTAAAACTGGCTGCCTATCAATAACAGGACACGTAATGGAAACCATGGCCCCAGATCGGGGTCGACTGACAGTCATTTTGTATTTCTTCCATTTTCTTACAACGGCACCAACAGTTGTCTCCTTTTCGCCCAGCGTCTTACTTATGGTTTTGTAGCCCATTCCAGCCTTGTGCAGGTCTATGAACTTGTCCCTGTCATCCTTAGAAAGCTCTTTGTTTGAGAGGCTAGAGTCTGACTGATTAATTCAGTCTGTGGACAAGATGTCTTTTATGCAGGTGACTATTCAAGACAGCTGTATTTAATGCAGACAATTAGTTTATTAGGAGCACCTAACTGGTCTGTAGGAGCCAGAACTCTAAATGTTTGGTAGGGGATATTTGCAAAATGCAAATACATTTATATTTTTATACACAGTAATTTTCTGGATTTTCTTTTAGATATTTTATATCTCACTGTAAAAATAGACCTACCCTTAAAATAGACTTTTCATGTATTTGTAAGTGGTCAAATCAGCAAGGGATCAAATAATTATTTCCTCCACTGTAGGTCTAGTCAGCTGCACCTGATAAGCCATAACAATGTTCATTAGAAAATGATTTTGAATGATCAGTGGACCACTAGACCATTCAACTAAATGTCACTAAGCATGTTGAGCTGTCCTTAAGTCAGGCAGGTTTATTTGTCATCCCTATCATGCACACATACTGTATATACTAAGTGGAAATGTTGTTGCTCTATAGTGCAACATACAACACTAGAGTACAGCACAAAATACAGGTCTTGGACTGTGGTGGCCTAGCGGCTAAGATACTTGACTATGGACCAGAAAGTCTAGGGTTGGAATCGCACCTCTGCAGGGCTAACACAGTTGAATGCTTGGGCACTGCATTTAACTCTTAGTTGCTTTAATTGCTTCGATTGCAAGTCACTCTGGTTAAGGAAGTCTGCTAAAATGGCATAAATGTAAGTGCAAATATCCCATTAACATTTGATTGCCAAGGTGAATACCATGTGAATAACATGTGAATACCATACAATAATACTACACATATATAGGATATATGGCATACAATCCAGAAAAAGGTGGATGGGAAATATATAATCACTATATATTACCATTCTTGGGACTGTACTGTAATTCACAAACTGCTGGATATAAACTATGTGCCTGAATCATTACCCACACATGTTGCATTTTTCCTGATACCAACAGAAACAAATGTAACACAAACCATAACCAATTATTTAAATAAACATTATTTCATTTTATAAAGATCAGCTTAATCCTGGGCCTATCCAGCAGCATAAAACCAACAGGGCAGGAACCAGCTTTGGGCAGGACATGTGTCCAATGCTGGGCATATGTACAGGTACTCGCATAGACACACACAGACACGCACTTACACTGGGACAAGTGTCCCAAAAATTGCAAATATTACCATTAACATTACATAATACCATTACAATATTATATATTACCATTCTTTTTCATGTATCTTAATTTACAGCTTGATGTTTATGAACCGCATGGCCGACATGCATGTCTCTACCCTGGTACATGCAGGGACATGGGTAATGCTTGCAAAAGTCTCAGATATGAATGGCAAAACTGGGTGCACGTGTATGCAGTGCAGGAGTTTGTATTTAGTTCAGAAACCTGCACATTACATATAATAAATCGAAAAATAAATAGCTGAAAGCACAGCACGATAAACTCAAGACCAAGGTTTTAATCTGTTTTTACTTTTCCACGCAGAGCTGCTATAGGTAGGCTGATGGACACATAACTGAATATCTAAGCGAACATAACATTTGTGGTATTTGAGTGAACATTTGGTCAAATCAAACGTAAATAAACCCTACGAGTTCCAGCTATCACATGTTGAGGGCACACAGCTCTTCTCAAACATCCAAACAAGTTACTCATTGACAACGGGTGCACTGTTGGTTAACACATTGCAGTCTAGAAGATTAGAACTCACTTTCCCGAGCGATAACGTAAATATTTACAAGTCATAGCAGGCCCAGAGCACTAATTCCAAATAAACAATATCACCTCAGCAACTTAGTGAGCGACCTAAGTGCCCTTTTGCTTCTGCCTACAGAAGCAAAGAAAAGCGTGTCTACGCGTGTTAACCGAATAACCAATCAGCTACAATTAATCACGAATATTTTAGCATTTCTAATCAATAAAGAGCTGACTTACATGGTGGACGGTTAACAGCATTTTGAGTGTAACGTAAATGCTGCTTTAGCCTGCCCTGCACTGTACTGTACTGTACTGTACTGTCCGTGTACTTGTCTCTCCCCGCTCTGGTCGTCAACTGTCAAACTCTTAAGTTCAACCCCCAGCACTCCGTATTATAAAGCTAGTCATGTCAAAAGTGAAAATAAACATTCCCAGATCCAGCTTGATCCAAACGTCAAAGCACTTTCGCTTCTTTCGATCCTCGGTGCACTACACAAGCCTGCTACACAAAGCTAACGCGCACAGTAATCGGCCCCACAAATAAGAAAGGCGGAAACGACTTTACCTGCGTTTGGTGCCGAACCCGAGTCGTAACAAGTTAAGAACCTCTCCGCAGATCGACACCGACCGTCTGTTATTCCTCAGGCTCGAGAACAGAAACGAAAACGTCAATAAATTTCAGTGTCCAGATCGAAAGCAAAACAAGTAAAGGAAACAGTGCTGTGTGGAAATCCCCTCCCGAGCTAAGTGTGTGTGTGTGTGTGTGTGTGTGTGTGTGTGTGTGTGTGTGTGTGTGTGTGTGTGTGTCTATGTTTGTCTGTGTAGCGAGAG
>JAUZST010013014.1:0-10000 GCA_034779995.1 Parotocinclus haroldoi
GTGTGTGTGTGTGTGTGTGTGTGTGTGTGTGTGTGTGTGTGTGTGTGTGTGTGTGACCACCATGCGTTTATCTTCTTGTGGGGACCATTTGTCCCCAAATGGGTAGGAACCTTGTGGGGATTTTTTTTCTTTTCCCCACAACTTTAATTGCTTGTTTACAAAAACTGCAACTATTATTTGGAAAAACCAGAAGAGCCTTAAGATTTATTTTGGGTTTTTGAGGTTAGGGTTAACGTGAGGTGTAAAGTGCTTGAAAGTTTGCAAACCCCTTTTGAATTGTCAATATTTCTGCAAAAACATGAGTGAAAACCTAAAAGTAGATAAAGAGAACCATAGCAAACTAAAGGACATTCCATAACATTCTAAATGATTATGTATTTATTGAGAAAAATGATCCAAGCCAAAGTCCAATAATAATGTTCTAAATAATAAAGTTCATGTATGGAAACTCACCAACATTCCAGAGCTGAAGTTGTTCTGCATAAAGGAAAGGGCCAAAATTCTTCCAATCTGATATGAAAGACTGATCGACAGATCCGGAAATAACATTTATAAATAATAACGGCACAACACTAACCTCAGAGCTTTGAGATCCCCAGTTCAGTACCAAACCTGGGCTTCACCTGCCTGTTTGTATGTTCTCCCCATGTCTGTGTGGGTTTCCTCCATGTACTCTGGTTTTCTCCAACATAGCAGTTACATGCATTAGGTTAATTGGCATCTCTAAGTTGCCCCTTAGTGTGAGTGTGTTTGTGTTTGTGCCCTACAATTGATCGAAACACCTCCTAACAGCTAGTTCAGAACAACCTAGATGGCAGTCGAAAGGTCCATTCTGCCTCTCTCAGTCAAATGATGTGCCCCCTCTTAAAGTCTATCAACTAGGCAAAATGTCTTCACATCCTAGAAACATACCTAGCAGTCATCAATCTCTCACCAAGAGATACACTACCCAAAAGTAGCCTGTGAGCACCTTCATATAGGAAAGTGAGTGGAGCATGTTTACACCCCCTTTTTTGGTGGTGGGAAGGGGTGACAATGCATGTCATTACATAGGATTGTAAATGCTTATATTATTATTATTATTATTGTTATTATTATTATTCCATCCATCCATTATCTTGCGGGGCACGGGGCAGCCAGTGCTCACCCAGCAACTGCAGGGGCAACCCTAGACAGGTTCCAATCTATCGTAGGACACACAATCACGCACACAGTCACAAACTAAGGGCCATTTTAGAGACACCAATAACCTAACACGCATGTCTTTAGACTGTGCAAGTAAACCAGAGTAACCGGAGTAAATCAGACATGAGGATGACATACAGACTCCACACAGGAGGACCCAGGACGCTCCACCCTGGGATAGAACCCAGGACCTTTATTACGATTGTTTATATTAACATCTAGGGTTACCCATCACCCATTGGTTTGTATGTTTCATACAGCATAATCTTTTGAATACTTTACATTCACTTTCAGTTTATTGTAGCGTAAAAATAATTAGCGATCACTTGCACAATATCAGTGCAATCACCCAGGGATGCCACAAAAGCTAATTATCCAGTTGAGAGCATTACAATCAAGTTAATCAGCTTTGAAGAGATCATTTAATAGCATGTTTAATAATAAAATTTATTTGCAAGAAAGACTAAAACATCCCAGCAAGTTTTGACAAAAATAGGATGAAACCCAGCAAAGGATGAAAGACCTGATCGAATGTCATTAAGTGTATGGTGAGGTTAATTGTTTGTTATGAGCTCGCAAGTGGAAGCAGACGGGGACGAGGGGCGAGGATTACATGCTGCTTTAAGCCAGCACTGTGCAGAAGATGAGGAGAAAATTGGTTGGCTCTCACTATTTAGAGCATCTCCCCTCCTACCCTTAGCTGAGAAGTCATGGTTGTGTTGTATTGTGCTAAGAAGCATGGGGGAAGAAAGTGAAGGTTATGCTCCTTTTTCGTGCCAGATTTTTCTCTCTAATCCCACCCTAGAGGCTCAAGAAAGATGCCTCTGTTCTGAGCATGCAGAAAACATGGCAGTTGTTGCTGGTAATAGAGCTTGCTAACCAGCTAAGTGACGTTTTGCGTTTGTATTAGCAGTAAATTTCAGGGGACATGAGACGATGTTAAATAGGGCGCCTCCTCTCAGTCATACATACTTAGCGTTCACAATGAAAGTGCCACTGTGTCATAATCTCCACCCCTGCCCAGTGGTGCAAATTTAAAGCTTTGATCAGCCCCCTAATCTGAGATTACAGGCTGGAAGCAATGGGATGGGGTGGTGGGTGTCAGGGAAACCTCTATTTCTCTCTGTCTCCCGCTCTCATTCTCTTTATATATTTTCTCCCACTGGGAGACAGAAAAGGGTTTTGGTGCCCACTCCATGGGTGGGCAGCATTAGACCCAAATGCCTGTTGGGAGCACAACCCTGCACCCATGCCACTTAGCTAAACCACTGGTGACCCAGAATAGAACAATTGAGTCTTTCTCAGCTCTTCTGTCGCTCGTCGGGAAAAAGACACTGGTGCTGTCTGTTCTAGATCAAGAAGTGTTTCACAAATGGTCTTTTAGCACTCAAACAATATACAAAGCTACCATTTGGCAACATGAGTAAAGTACTGTTATGCATTTCACTGCAGCACCAGCACTTTAGGCTCTGGATCATAATATATTCTAATTAAATCTAATGATGGAATTAACCCGGTTTTGTTTTTGTATTGTTTATTTGGTTGAGTTAATGTTACTATCAGCATCAGTTGCCATTTTAACGACAGACCAGACACAAGGTTACATCATAGCCAGTCACATACAGTGTATGTTTAGTTTGGACCAGTTTAGTGTAATCAATTAACATAATGCATGTCTTTGTACTGTGAGAGGAAACCGGGGTACTCTGAGTAAACTCACGCAGACATGGGGGGGACATGCAGTCTCTATCCAGAAAAGGATGGGTATTATAACAAAATTGGTCCTAGACTGCAAAAAAGTGTTCAGGAATAGTTTGAGGAACATGACAAAGGGCTTAAAGTGTTGCCCTCTGATTTCTCAAAATTGGAATCGGAATCGGACTTTATTGGCCAAGTATGCTCACACATACGAGGAATTTGTTTTTGGTTACAGTAGCTCACAGTGCACAATAGCTGACATTACAAAATTAACTAAAAACACGCCCAACCTAGCCATCCTCCTGCACACACACCCACATAGACACACAGTGGTATACATGCACAAAACACATCTGTAGACTTTACATGTGCAGAGTTGTGAATTTGAAAGAAAAGTGCAAAGCGCAGCAGTAAAGGACAGTGTGGACTGAATTAAATAGATTTAAATATGGAGAACAGAAAGGGAAGAGTGAGAGAACATCTGGATATGGATTGTATGTATGTATGTAGTAGACTGTATCCAAGTGTAGTGTTGTAGTGTTTAGCTGTTCAAGAGTGTGATGGCGTGTAGGAAGAAACTTCTCTGTAGTCTGGAGGTCTTGATCCTTAACTGGCTGAAACGCCGACCTGAGGGAAGACACTGGCGATGTTCTCTGCCCTCTTCCTGGTTCTGGCCATGTGCAGGTCTGCACACTTCAGGATTTTGATTGATGGGTCCTTGGAGGTACACTCATTTGTGTAGAGTGAGAAGAGCAGCGGGGAGAGAACATAGCCTTGTAGAGCTCCTGTGCTAATGGTCCTGGTTCCTGAGGTGATCATTCCCAGTCTCACCTGCTTCTCTCTGCCGGTGAGGAAGTTTGCGATCCACTGGTAGGTGGAGGCTGGCACACTGAGGTGAGTCATTTTGGTGAGTAGATGTCGGGGGAGGATCGTGTTGAAGGCAGATCTCTAATTGAGTATCTATGAGATCTGGTGGACAAGCAAATCCAATCTATGGAGGCTTCACCTTGCAACTTACAAGACTTAGGATCAACTGCAAAAGTCTTAGTTCCAGATACCACATGACACCTTCAGAGGTCATGGTCATTCAGAGTCCATCACTTGACAGGTCATTGCTTGGCAGCATGAGGGGGATCTATGCAATATTAGCATGTACTCACACTAGCAAACTTTATCGAGTTTGTCAGCAGAGAAGGTCCTGTTTTTAGTTCCCAGTAGGAGGTCTGGGTCCTTTCTGCGAGGAGTCTCATGTCCATGTGGGTTTTCTCTGGATACTCTAGTTTCCTGCCACATTCCAATGGATTCTATGGATTGGTGCCCTGTTTACCGTGTACCCTACGCTGCCAGTTAGACACCATATTTTTATACTTAATTAGCTATACTATAGAAACTATATATTTCTATAGTTAAATGCATTTTCAAGGGCACAAACTGTCAAAATCTAATATGTGAAAACATGGCATACTTTTCTGAACTGGGGCAAAAACTGTACCACATACCTCAAATGAACATTCATGCATGTATGTGCATTTAGCCTTTAAATCAGAATACTATTAACATTAATCACACAAATCAACATGGATGATGAGAGCAACCTTGCATGTGTTGTTTACTATTGTGATGTACCGTTGAATTCAGATTTAATCATCTGAGACAAAACCAAATGTCTTCTATGATTGGCTTTTAATGGACATTCTTGGTGTTAAAACAAATACCGCATCATTACTTATGCCTGTGACTTCGGTGTGCTTTTATATTTACATCTTAAATATAAAACTCCACTCTTCACTAACACGGCATAATTTGTTGTAATCCACAGTGACTCGAATGAGTGCGATTGTGTGAAAATTCTTGCGTGCCAGCGAACGTGCTGTAATTGTCCCACCATCAAAGACGTGCAGTGGTTAAAGTGGAAAACAAATCCAAAGCTCTATTCTTAGCTCGGCTGCAGTGTTTCAGCATCCTTGACACCACACGGCCCAGTATGAATGCACTCCCACAGCATGAGACGGCCCACATAAAGGAGGCACTTGGGTCGCTGTGGCATTAACCAATTTAGCAGTTTACACAAACAGCGCAGGCTATGATTAGTACTCGGGTTTTCTTAAAATAATAGTCTTCTACAAGTCACATTGAGAGTCGTTGGGTCTTACCCAATAGGTAATGAAGACAAGCTCTTGCTGTCTAAGTAAAATGGCTCTCCCACTGAGTCCTGGCTACAGTGCATTTATACATGTACTTCAAATTAGAGCAAAATATGAAATAGCACACACAACAGAGCCTGTATGTTTGCCTACGTTCATACCATCTACAACTAAAGACATTTAGGCTTGTATTAGATAATGAAATTTACACTCATGTCAATAAGATGAAGAAGCGACATGCACCCTTGTTGCATGTATTGTTCCTCATGATTACTGACTTTCCTCCTGCTTGGTTTCTAGCTGCATGTCAAGCTATTATGTAGTGTTGGCAGTGTAATAGAAATCGTGCAGCAATAGGTCAAGAGGTGGCTGTAGCCGCTACAAAGGCAGCCGCTCAATAATATTGGTATCTTACCAATCAATGAAAAGGCATTTAAAGATTGACCTTAGCCCAGATGAGGACTTTGACGATGGTCAACATAAAGGCCATGGGGCACGATTAAACATGAATGTGAAATTATAAGCATTTACATGTCCAATGATTGAAAATGGACCCAGATCTATATTGGTGGTGATATATAGCAAAGCAGCTGGCAGTAAGCAACTGCTATAGGCATGTACAAAGCAGATATTGATTTTCATGTATTCAGCGGTTTACACAATTCACGGTTACACATTGTGAGCCATAATTCGTGTAAATAATATTTCAAATGCACAGGAAGTAGAAATTAGGGGTGGAATCTGTTTGTGAGTGATGTTTATTTACTATTCATTTGATGGCAAATCTGTTTAATTTAATGTAATGACTGGTATTACACAAGTTTGTGTGTGTGTGTGTATGTGTGTGTGTGTGTGCGTGTGTTGGGGGGAGGGGTTGTTCAATTAGTTGTTATATTGCATATCTGAGCCATTCCACCAAATAGGTTCACCCCTAGGACATTACAAGTATATATAATTAATATAATTAACTAAAATAAACATCCTATGGGACCCATGGCACCCAAAGTGTTATGCACAATGATGTAATTTCAAAGTTAAGGTACATAATATAAAACATTACTACAAACTATAACAATTCTGAAGAGTAGCATTTGTTAGCTCTTCCTTGTCTCTAAAATTACACTTTACAGTGAAATCTAATAATTAAAATCCAGTAATCCGCATGTTATTTTGCATTGCTGCGTCACTCCATATCCCAAATATGGCTTACATTTTTTTGGGCATGCCGGCAGGGGTTTATGGCTTAAATAAGTCCTTAATAATTTTCTTAAAACACATATATGTTAGTCATGTCTTAAATTAGGGAGCATACCACAAGCCACATTAAATACACATTCCGTTAAACAGGAAATTGTAGCTTCTGAAGAATACAGGAGACCAAAATAAGTTCTCTCATTTTTCTTGTATATTTGATAATGTCATAACTATGGCTAAGAAGGTCACTCACAATGTACAGTCATGTTACTGAAACTGTATTTAGATGTTAATTGCTTATTGTATATATATACACATTTTTATTCATTACAGGTTATGTTTTTGCAAATTCTGCTCAAATTCTAAGCAATCATCAGAATGGGGAACAAATGTGATTTAAGTGAGCGTGGTTATTTAACTTTTAACAATGATTCTTTCTGAATCTCTAGGGTTTACAGAAAATGGTCTGAAAATTAGAAAATATCCAGTGACAGTTCAGCAGATTAAAGATGCCTGGGCTGATGAGTTTTGATTTCTTCTCTGACATTCAGAATTTGCCATAAACAACAAAAAAGCATGACTCCATCCTGCCTAGAATCAAATCAGGTGTATAGTGGTGTGTTATGGTGTAGAGGATATTTTAGCCCCTTTATACTATATAAGCATTGTTTCAATGTTACAGCCTAGTTGAGTATTGTTTCTGATCATGTCCGCCGTTTCCAAAAGAACAACTTTGGGATGTGATGAAACAGCAGATTTGGATCATGGATGTTAAGCTTATCATGTTTATAGTTATGATTACTGATAATTATATTTCTCCCATTAATGTTATCTGAACAAATGTTATTTGAACAAATGTTACAAAACATAATCATGTAGGAAATAACAGGAATATTATTATTAATAATAATAATAATAAGAAGAAAAAGAAGAAGAAGAAGAAGAAGAAGAAGAAGAAGAATTCATTTTTTATTATTGTTGTTATTATTGTTATAATAAAAAATAATGATAGCAATTCCTATTTTATTATTATAATTATTATTATTATTATTATTATTAATAATAATTAAAATGATCGAATAATAATAAAAATGCTAAAGTAATAATATTAATAATGATGATGATGATAATAATAATAATAATAATAATAATAATAATAATATTATTATTATTATTATTATTATTATTATTATTATATCATGAATGCATCATCCTTCTTTGTTTTTTATGAAGCTCCAGATCCAGCCCAGCAGATTCTCATTCGAATGTTTTGCAAACATGTGTTGTTTGTTTGATGCCAGCGGATTCACTTTATTCTGTTTCACCTTCAGGAAACAGTTTGTTGCGAGCTTTGAAGTGATGTGCTACGCCCTGCAAGCTGCTCGCGCTGCTTCATTAGCTTTATGTGGAGTTCCGTGTTTACTGTTGATATTGTTTCGGGCTGTGTGCTTCTCTATTTCAGTCGACCAATGCCCTGGAGATCCAGCGTCACTCCCTCTATAATGCGCACAGGAGGTGTGAAGGACTGTAGATGACTCTTATACAGGTGGGTTTGGATTGTGTGTACGGTTGATTGTATGTTTTATTTATATTATTTATTATATTAAGAGCTGCCAAGCTGATAACGACTCCTGATAAGCATATGGAATCAAGCTCTTCAGAATGTTCTGTCTTTAGTTTGTCTCGTCAGGCTTCTTAATGGCTTGATTAGAATTTCTTGTTCTTAATTGTTTCATCCATCTGGTTGCTGTGCTTCTTCTTCTTGTTCCAAGTTGAATTGTCTTTTCAAGCAAACTGAAAAGCAGAACCAGAAGAAGAGGATTTTATAAAAGTAAATCCACATTCATGCTGATGAATCTGATGTTTGGGTGTCTACGTACTTTTGGCTGTGTCCTATATGGACCATAGCTGAGCTGTTGAAAACGATTAATTGTGTCCTGACACGGGTCACGGCGATCAAGTTCATGCTGAAGATTTACGGAGGTTGTTTGTGCGCCGGGTCGAGGGGACTCGACGAGATGTATCGATACGACATTTTTATCCTTAAGGCATGTTGATAATTGTGCTTTGGTCGTAACGCTCGTTAATTAAACGCGCCAATGTCCTTGAAGAGAGTCAGAGAAAAGCAAGCCAAGTAAATGGTGATCAAGGCGAGCGGCAGGACAAATCACCTGCGCATTAGCCTAGCATGTAAACTTAGCGTGTAATGCAAATGTTTTATCGCGTGCACTGTTAATTAGTGCCAGGAGAAGATCGATTGATGCCCTAAATGTGTGTCATTAACAAACGAGCAGACGCACAGCCAGGGGACTCGTGTAAATTACTATGTATGGTGTGAAAAACAGCAGTGCCACTAAACACGGTTAATAGAGCGTCCGTGAATACGTACGCATTTTCTCCTAGTGGAAAGAGCTGCGGGGCAGAAGTTAGCATGCCTGTGGGATGTCAGGCTATTACTGTGCCAGTAGGGATCACTGTTGCTGAGCAATTTCATACAGTTCTGTCTCAGGCAGATAAGAAATGATTGCAGGTGTGCTCTGATTAGAAAAGAAAAGAAGCTACCCTATAAAAAGGCTATCAGAGTCTACTTTTGGGGAGGTTACTGTTACGGGATAGGAGGGAGGACCCAAGGATGCGGGAATAGGGATCGAACGACCTTTAATAATCACTAGGGATGGCTAAAAAGCTCTCCAATTTACAAAAACATAAAAGGGGAAAGCACGCAGCTGTGATGTGTCCCGAGTGGAAATGGCACCTCCGGCTGACGTGTACACGCTGACGAGTTGGCGGTGATACACGCTGAAGTGCCAGAGGGCAGACGTGCAGTGAGCACGATAAAGCGCCGATTTGGGACACTTCCCAAATCAAGTGTGGAAGAGCTCCAGAACACCAGGGGGCGAGCCCAAGCGTGAGAGCGATGAAGAAGCCGTTCAAGGCGTGTCCCAAACGGAGCAGCTAACCGAACACAGTGACGGTAAGCGGCTGTACAGAGAGAGGCAAAAAGCCTCTTACTTCCCTTACCAGCTACGTCACCTCAGGGATTTCTCCCTTATTCATCCGTTGGCACTAAAAGCCCCGGGATGTCACCAAGTAAGCGGTAAGATAGACGCAAACCAAAATGCGATCGCTGGCGTCTACGTGTTGGGTCGCGGACACGAGAAAAAGCGTACTGCATATGATGACGTGACGTCGAACAGCGCTAGGACTCGCACTTAAGTAACAGATCCCCCAGGTGTTCGTCATCACGTTGCCAATCAAACACGGGATATAAACCGCCTCACCGATTGCTCTGTAACTGCACTCGATGAAGATGGCGACTCGCATGGGCGAGTGAGATAGGACTCCCAACTGTTACCTCTTTCACCGATCGGTAAAGTCATTTTGCCCAGTTGACAGACTTTGAGAAGGGGCACCACTGGACTGAGAGATGGTCATTTTGATGAATTGCCTCAATCTGGGTCATTCTGACCTAGCTGTTAGGAGGTGTTGGGAGCAGTGTTTTTATGGGCGCACATACAAACGGGGAACAGAATTTGGATGGTTTAGACAGACCCACAGTAAAGAGGATTGTTTGATCCACCGGCAACCCCAGCAGCTATCCACTGTCCAGACACTGAGGACACCTCCACTACACCCCTGTCTCTGCCTAGGCCATTTCCAGGAGCTTAGCAGAAGGTAAGACTTTTCAAGACTTTGGAGGTCTTGAGGTGAGCGGTTCAATCCTGCTGCTCCAACTGATCTGGTGATCTGATGATCTGAGCAGTCATCACATATGACTG
>JAUZST010013015.1:0-11198 GCA_034779995.1 Parotocinclus haroldoi
ATTAATTATGCAAATACACAGACTCAAGAGCATGCATATCATGAATGCTGAGTCTGTTGGTTTTGTAAGAATCTACTTTTCCTAATGTCTAATTTTCCTCTAAAAGACTCTTGTGTGATTTTGAAGAGAACATCTACAAAAGTATATGCACCCCATTTTCATCTCTACCAATAGACTTACAAAACACTCTCAAATTAAGTAATACTTTTGTGGATGTACAGTTTCAAGAGAAGGTGCTTCAGTGTGTTTCTATTATGTCAGTTAACAATGTGAAATATTCACTTGGTGATGTCTTTGTAATAAAGTCAAGTACATATTAAACATAGACACTGTGTGGGTTCTATGTGGTAAAATGTTGCTTCCGGTATTATTCTATAGTCATTTCCATGCCTATTGTGTTACTGTTGACAAAGGCTGGACTTTACTAAATCCAGGAAATGAATTTGATCATCAAGCTCTTGATACATATTCACTTGATGATAAGCTTTTTGTTTCAATGAAATATTCAGTTTAAAAACACAAACCTCCTGGACTGTTTGGATTAGTTATGTGGTTTGTTTACATTTATTTTGTCAGGAATTTATAACGTTTTAATTGCCATGATATGTATTTTGTTAACTTTTTGTTGTGATTTGTGACAGTTAGAGCCCCAGCTCTGCTTGTAATTTCAAGCACATTGCCACAAACTCAATTCTAAAAATTTCTGTGAAGGGCAATAGGCAGGACAGCACAATGTATGTTCAGTCTGAATGATCTGTTTTTATATGTACTTGTGACTGTGAGTGGTTTCAGTCTTAGATTATTCTTTGTGAGATTGTTCAGTTGCCTTAAGATTTCTTGGAGTTTTAACTTTCATGTTCTCTTGATTTTGTGGTGTCAACTTCTCAAATGTTTTAGTACAAGTTACTCTGGGAAAAAATTTACGGAATGTGACAATATATTATTTTGTGCTGCTGTGGAAATTATTGCCAGTTTATTGCATATGATTAAATAAACAGTGTATAAATATGAACAGCTATGTGGGTATTTTGGTACAATTTAGTCACTTGAACAGCTTGTCGCTGGGACGGTACCTCTGAACATACATTTTGGTACCTTTTGGGTAAGGTACACTGTTGTACAACAATTTAAAGGTAATTTTTAGTAGCTTATGGTTCCTAATAGTACATCAGAGGTACAAACAATGTGGGTACAAATAAGTACTTGTCCTAAGAGGTACGTTATTGTACTGCAACAGGGTACAGCCCCAGCGACAAGCCTTTGTACCCTTTTAAGTACAATTCCGTTCTTTTTCTTAGAGTGTAGGAAAAACTATAGGGCCCACAGGTTATGTATTATTTATGTTTCGTGGCCTTTAGTGAAGGATTGTTTTTTTAATTAAGGCATAGAATGTCTCTCTATATTACCACAAATGAATGGCGATAAGATTCAATTTAATTGTATTGCCTAAAAACTAAAATAGTTGGAAAAATGGGAGTGGTACAGGAGTGGGAGTCATTTTGAAAGGGAGAGGGATGGGAGTGGAAGTCATTTTACCAGGAGTGGGACAGGACAGGAATTATTTTTGTGAGAGTGGGATGGGACAGGAATGAAAATCCACTACCGTGTCACCCTCTACTTCAGTATCCTATCTGATCTAAATAAAAATAATTAGTAATGTCTGATGGAAATTTACCCACCCTCACTTTTTCCCCGATTCAGGATCAAATTTTCACTCTGTTACTTTGTATGTTCTGGATTCTTTCGGTAGAATTCATGCTGTTACTATCGACAGCAGTTCTTTAATTTGTTAGCTGACTTGCTGTCTCTTGATCTTTATTTACACATTGTTTATTTGTCTTTCTTTTCCAACAACCCCTAAATAAGTTGCCATGGTTCTAAAATGCTTAGTTTGACCTCAGTTAGACGTCTTAGCAAAACAAGAGAAAATAATCAGTATATTAAGTCTTTCTCCTCTAATAATCAGAACCTAATCAGATTTAACTGTGAACTAAGTAATCTATGACTTTCTAAATGACACAACCTGTGATGTTTGGAGGTTCTTGTGTTAGTAAGAAGGATAAAGATGAAATATTAGTAATAATTTAATTTACACAAACTACGGAAGGTTTGTGGTTTGAACTGGCACAGTTATGTAGCATAAACACTGCCTGCTAGGCCAAGACTTTAAACCAAGCTACGAGCAATTCGCTCTAAAAGTTATTCTGATTGAAATGATCCGAGTGTTTTAGAGATTCACGCCATTCATTGGGTGAATGAATCAGCTCTTAACTGTGGGGTGGGTTATTTTGAATTTTGCATCGTAACAAATCATGCATCCCAAGGACCCATAGGGTAGCTAACCTACTCGCCTTAGTTATAAATCTTACGAATCCGTTATCGTGCCTGAATAAAGCTTTCAAATAACGTAGCTTAATCTATAAAACTCGTTTAAACGCATTATGATCTGATGCTTAATTTGTTTTTTAAGCTAACGCTATTTCGGTGTTTTGATAACCGATCGCCAAGTAGCTTAGCTTCTTTATCGCTAGCTAGTAACTGAGCTGGCGTATTCTGGTAAGGAGCAGCTGCTTAATTCTTCGAGGTGGCAATAATGTTGTGATTATTCATTTCTAAAGTTTTACCTAAATATTTATCTAAATAAATTTAAATATTTAAATATTTATCTAAATATTTACCACCCCGTCACTTTATAGAATAAGCGTACAGAAGTGTGCGAACAGGGCTAGTGGACTAGCTTCGTGGTGCAGGACTTGCGGCTGAGGCATTTTCTGGTGGTACACAGGAATAAATATTTGTCCTTTGAAAGTTTCACCTTCACGTTGTGCATCTTTTTTTGTAGAGTCCCCGTTTCTTTTGTTAAATAAAGGTAAGTGAAAGCTAGGAAGTGTCTCGTTAGAGATTACACACGTCTTAGTTAGTTCCTGATACTTTCTGAAAGATCTGACCATTTTATAGTCTTCTACTTGGCCTTAACATGTAAACATCAAAACAACATGTAAAGTGGTAAATTGGACTCCAAACCTAGTACAGACTCTGCTTCAACAGTCTTCTGGTTCGGGGTCCATTCGATTTTGGATTTATTTCCATTCAGTGATGCCCATGTTGCTTTGTTATTGGTTAATGTTTGGGACCGGGGTGCAGTAGACCCTTATTTGCTTACTCGTCCTCCACCCAGCTTTCCAGTTGGTGCTGTAATTTAACAGTGTTCACCAAACCCAGCTGTGCCACACCAGGATTCGCCAACCAGACGCATGGAATCCTGACCCGTGCAGGTTTTGTTTAGATGCTGAGTGAAAACAGTGCTGCTCGTGTGTCTTTGTATTATATTTTGTATATCCCAGGTTTTCAGGGTGCATGTTGGGCTTGCGAGCTCTGTTTGGTCTCGGTCTCCTTGTGACTTCACGGGGGGCCGCTGTCCTAGCGCACGGGTGTGAGAACTCATACAGAGTAACCTTCAGCCGGCCGGCCTGCACCATGGCGAATAGCATCAAGTATCTGGGGTGAGTAGGGACCGTTTCGGTGTTTAACCGGCATGAAATGGCATCACTGATTATACGTGTGTTTTTGTGACTTATTATTTATTATTTATTTTTGTGACCTTCAGTCAGGAGGAAGCTCAGCGCATAGACGAGGAGCTTTTTAACGAGTACAGTTTCAGTGTGGATCAGCTGATGGAACTGGCCGGACTGAGCTGTGCCAGCGCGGTTACTAAGGTATACCCGGGTTCCACCTAATTTTAATAAGATCAGCTTGTTGCCTCACGATGTGTATAAGTACGTAAAGCGTGCGGTGATTTTCAGGCATATCCTCTACACGCTCTGGTGAGAAGTCCGGCACGCGTTTTGGTGATTTCTGGACCAGGGAATAACGGGGGTGACGGGCTGGTCTGCGCTCGCCACCTCAAACTGTTTGTGAGTCTCAGGCTTGTGTTTGACCCCTCACACTCACTGTGCACCGTTTGAGTTTGTGTGTGTTTGTGTGTGTATATGTGTGTATATGTGTATGTGTATGTGTATGTGTATGTGTATGTGTGTGTGTGTGTGTGTGTGTGTGTGTGTGTGCGTGCGCGCGTACGTAACAGGGGTATGAACCTGCTGTGCTTTACCCCAAACGACCCAGCAAACAGCTTTTCCAGAATCTAACCATGCAGTGTGAGAAGATGGAGATCCCGTTCCTGTCCCACATGCCTGAGGTACGGTTCTTTTCTTTAACTGAGACAATCCCAAATCTCTCCCTATTCTGGTTTTCATGATGGTGTTTCTTCTGCAGGTTGAGGAGATCGATGAGGTCTATAACCTGGTGCTCGATGCCATTTTCGGGTTCAGTTTTAAAGGGGCGGTGCGCGAGCCATTCGCTGCAATATTATCCACGCTGAAGAAGATCAGCTGCCCCATCGCCAGCGTGGATATACCCTCCGGTCAGATAACGCTCCAAAACGCTGGATTATTACAATCACTAGGGTTTTAAAAAAATATTTTTAGAACGTTCAGTATGATATTTACATTTTTCTTTAATTCTTTATTTAAAATGATTTAATTTCATTTAGCATCTGGTCCACCACCAAGCAGGTCAGGTCCCTTTTTGAGTCTTGATCCTCCAAAGGTTTCTTCCTTCTATATTGAGGGAGTTTTTCTTTTCCACTGCCGCCCTAGGCTTGCTCAATTTGATCAAATTGGCCTTTTAAGATTAGATAAGGTTATAAAGCTGCTTTGAGACAATGCTCTGATATAAAAATCTCTATAGAAATAAATTTGACTTAAGCCAGTTTAAGTAAGTCACTTCACTCCGATTTATATAAATCAAAAAAAAATTTCATCGTTTTATTCCGTTATCAGCTGCGTAGTTATTGATTTCTAACTGTGCATCATATTTATTGATTACGTAATGAGGTAATATTTTTTCAAATGCACATATGGGTAAAAAGAATGAGCTTTTTAATGTTTATTTATAACAGTTTTAATTTTGTTATTCCAAATGACTCATCGTTTTCATTATTTATTGACTATATGTTGATATGAAGTTACCTCTGCGTGCTTATGTAAGTTAATAAATACCTTTGATCTTGGCAGGTTGGGACGTGGAGGATGGAGCCTCTGACGGGATTCAGCCGGATCTCCTGATCTCTCTTACCGCCCCCAAAAAATCAGCATCTCTCTTTAAAGGGCGTTATCATTACCTGGGGGGTCGATTTGTTCCTCCGGCTCTGGAACGGAAATATAAGCTGAACCTGCCACCGTATCCCGGAACCGAGTGTGTGCTGCAGCTCAACTGAGTTGAATTCAGAACCTCAAGTAAACCTGATCATCAAAAAAATACCAAATCAATCAAATATTACAGCAAGTCCACTTTGATTTAATGATTTGCCCATGTATTAAATGTGATCCCTTTTTGTTGTTGATTATTTTACTTATAAATACATTTTTGCTGGTTTGAGCCACATGACTCAACTGTTCAGAAAAAATCTAATAAAAAATTAACGATGAAGCTGAGACTATTTAGGTTATTCCAAGTGACCTCTAGGTGGCGACAAATCTCTACAGAACATTTACATGGCAGCTCTCTCTCTCTCTCTCTCTCTCTCGCTCTCTCTCTCTCTCTCTTACTCACACACACACACACACTTGGGTTTAGATTAGGAATGCACACCATGTATTTGGAAAGAAAAGGAAACCGGAGACCCGTGAAGACCATGCTAAATGTCGCACTGTAAGTAAAGGTGAAGCAATACAGTATACAGATGAATATCTCATGTTGTGTTTTGCATGTTTTTATTTTTAGAACAAATACAAACTTTTAAAAATTATAATTTCAATCTGAGAGTCTGTAATAAAATTTTGTATAAACAAAATGTAAACAAAAACAAGAATCAGTAACTTATCTCTACACACAAATAAGTACTTGAAGTTTTATGCAAAGGTTTTGGCACAGCCAAACTCAAGCTCATAAAAATGATTCCAATCAAATGATTGATGAATCAAATTATTGTGTGTGTGTGTGTGTTTAGAGCTTTGTAGGTTTAATAAATACAAACATGATGAGATCATTTCTAATCGAATATCCAAATAATAATTACAAATCTGTATGTGAATCTTGGCATTTATATCTTTGACTAAATCAAAACATTTGTCCTTTGTTGTTGTTTTTTTAAGTTAAGTTATGACCCATAAAATTCTGGTACACAAAAGGTGCCACAACTTTTGCACACATCACATTAAAGTTTTGTGACACAAAACATTTGCATTTTAATCACATTCTGGTGTTTGAGCATTTTGGCCTCCCAAATAATAATAATAATTATAATAATAATAATACAACTATATATAATAATAATACTATATGATAACATGATAAATCTTGGGCTGAAGGTTCACTGTTTTCTGCAGCAGCTCCGGCGCTCCTCCATAGCCTCACTGGATGGACCGCTCGTACCCAGAGTCACGGCACTAATGGAGCCTCGGGTCACCTGTTTACTCGCCACCTTCTTATGGATGTCTGAGAGAACAGAAACCTTGATTAAAGGGGTGCAATTATTTACACTCATGGTCTTAAATCCACACTTTTAATTAAATATCATTCTACTACTTTTAGAAACCCCACCTGATAGGACCTGAAGGAAAGCACCTTCCACGTTGGTCGACTCCAGAGCTGATGTTTCCATAAAGAGCAAACCTTTACTCTCTAAAAAAACATTAATATCTGATTATAATAAGACAAAAAGGAAACAAGTGCTCTGAAAAGACATCACTGACATTTAGTTTTTGCCATACTGCTAGCCTATAGGAACATTTGGTTTGTGTAGTCAGTTGTTTTGTAATTTAATTAAGATTTTCCTGTTTACTTTTGAACTTTAATCCTCATCGAATGCGTCCTTAACGAACCGAACTGCTTGTAATAATACATTTTTACCAGAGGGGGCTCCAAATCCACAAATACATTAAACTCACGCAGTGCAGCTTTTAAACTATTCTGATTATTCTGATCATTCTTCAACACATCATACCAGCTTTACACTGGGATGCCTTAAAGTTACAAGCTGTGAGGAAATATTGCCGAGCTTCTAAATGATCTGATTAAAAACCATTAATTTGCATTAAGACTCCTAGTAGGCGGTGAACATTTTTAAACACGTATGGACTTATATGTTTGTGTCATGTATCGACCTTCCATAGAATATTAGCTGGGCTTAATCCTACAACTCAGACATCAGAAAAAATCCCTTTAATTACCAACAAATGATGAGTTAATTGACCTGCGAAAGCTCTCGCCTCCTCGGTTGGCACAGTGCGCTGATTTTCCAGGTCGGTCTTGTTCCCCACCAGCATGATAACTATGTGTGGGTCGGCGTGGTCGAACAGCTCCTTTAACCACCGCTCCACGTTCTCATAGGTTAAGTGTTTGGTGACGTCATAGACCAGCAGCGCTCCCACCGCACCTCTGTAATACCTGCACAAAAGATTATGATCCTGTCAGAGAGCTACGCCCCATTCCTCATGTTTGTTCCAGCTCTGGACACGCCTGCTGCAGCTACACCGGGGTGTGTAGTCAGGTTTATCCCTATTGTACATTCACAAAGCATCAGAAATGAACAGCCAAGTTTAGCGTGGGTAAGAAATCATCACAGGGTAAAAGTATAACCACAGAGACACAAAGCAGCATACACATGAAGGAATGTAGTTTTAAAGGAAGATGCCCGGATTAGAGAAAGTACATAACAGCATACCGAATGCACCTGATCACTGTCCAAAATACCGTACGGTGACATAGATCTGACAACACGGTGTACTCACGCTGAAGTGATGGCCCTATAGCGCTCCAGACCGGCCGTGTCCCAAATCTGTGCTTTGATGGTGACCCCGTTCAGCTGCAAGCTCCGGGTACTAAACTCCACCCCAATGGTGGTGCGACTGTCATGATTAAACTCACTCTTAGTGAACCTGGACAGCAGGTTGCTCTTTCCAACTCCAGATTCTCCGATTAGGACCACTGAGAGAGAGAGAGGATTTAATATAAATACTTACCCTAGTCAAACAGCATATTTGGATTAAACATTATAAACCATCCAGAAATGTTTAATAAAACTTCTCTTTTAGAGCTATACTATATACCCAAAGGTTTGAGAGCAACCAATAAACTTTAGGAGTCACTGCTGAAGCAGCAAAAAAACCTAAACCTGACATTATTAACCTTTAAACATAAACTGTGTGTAATATTAAATCATAATTTATATATTTATGGCCTATTCAGATACTAAAATAATGCCAAAAATCTATAGGGCTTTACTCTAATCAGAAACACCAGTATCATCAATATGATCAATATGAATTATAGGAATGGATATTGTGAATTAAATTAATTTCACTGTAGGATATAAATACTAAAGATGCAAGGAAAAGTACATTTGTATACTTTTAATTCCTTAAACATCCCAGTTGAACACAATCTCACTTTACTGGCAGGAGGATCACTCTTAATTAAATAAAACACATTATGTTAAAAGCACACACATTTAATTAATCGTCTGAAATGTACTGCTCACAAAAATTAGGGGATATTTACAAATGTATGCAGCCTTTAGCTCTAGCCACGTACTAATAAGTTAAACCGTTCATTTAATTGGTTAGCGGTAACAAAATCAATCAATACTAATCTACATAATCATCTATTCTGTAATAGCGCAGAACTAACAGGCTGCAGCTGGACCTTGGTGTGTAATCATCCATGTGTCTAGAGTCACAACCAGCTTTGGATTGGTTATTTGCAGAATTTATCGCTGTTGTAAATACTTCATACCTCTTTATGGGTCATCCCGGGGTCCGAGTGGCTCAATTAACCCTGACGTATCTCTCTGTACTGGATACCGATGGTGGAAACCGGAGTAATGGGTGACAAGCCTGAGTTTAATTGATTTGATGAGGCTAAATTGAACCGGTTTACGTGAGTAAGTCGACACTAGCCTCACCCTGTGTTTATCCTGACATTAAATAAAGATAGCATTCTTAATTGTTTAAGATAGTGTGAAATGAGTAGGAAGGTTTTTAAAACTAATTGTAATCATTGGATCTCTGTTTTAAATTATTAGCACTGATTATTAGTCTGGATTTAATCCGAATAAGCACCCAAACTCTTAAGCATCGTAATTTTAAGTTTACAGACATCCACGTGAATAAAGCAAATCGGTTTGAAAAGATTCCGTTTCGTATTTGAACGACTACAGAACGATAAACCCAGTGAAAAACGTTTAGCAGCAGAGCCTGAATGCTAAGCTACATAGCGTTAGTGACTGAAACTATGGAATAAATTCCGCATGCATTATGGAATAACTGGCTTCAGTTAAAGAAATATTTGTGACTGAGTGATCCTGATCATAAAAATCTGATTATCTTCACAACGGACTAATGTTTTGGTTTATTAAAGCGCATTAGCAGTTACCTCCATATTCACTAACCGGGGCTGTGTGTCAAACCACAAACTGCTAGCTCAAGTGTAGGAGATGTTTTCGGCTTTTGGGAACCCTAACACAAAAACTCAGAATAGGCTAAAAAAGATCATTAGAAGTCCCTGGTCCATTAGAAGTAGAAAAAGTATGATTAGTAAATAAATAAATAAACAAACAAACCCCAAATCTCAAACCATTAAAACATGAATCTGAACACGTTTAGATCGTTTCTACTTGTTTCTCATCAGTTACTCATGTTTATTCTTTTTTTAAATTGCTTATTTATATTTATTACTTTGTTTATTCTTTTTAATTATAATTAGTGAATCATTTTGATTATAGTCGAGATTCAGCACATCAGAGTTTGATTCGGCAAACGATTTGAGTGATTACATCTTCATTTGCTCCACTTTCTTCCAACAATTATGTGTTTGAGTCATTAAATAATTACTGATTATGACCGAGAGTGGCTCTAAATCATCCGGTCATTTTGCTTGTCTCTCTTTAAGTGAATCAGTGTCTAAAGCAGTGAATCATTATTCCACGACTAAGATTTGTGATTTGTTTGGTAATATAATTTCTTCCTCTTTTGTTCAGTGAGTCGTTTGTGTGTTTTGACTTGGTGAATCGCTTTATGACAGTGATTCAGTCCCGTCCCATTCAGCAGGTCAGTGTATGAATCAGTGAACCATTTAGTCATGATTCTCTAAAGGTAAAGCTCAGTAATTATTCAAACCTATAATGCAATTGAAACTAATTAATTTAACTGGACTTGCATAAAAGATCTGTCACTGAAAAGTAGTAAGTGATCCACTAAATAATGTATAAAATGGCAAGAACCTTAGACAGCCAGCCGTGATGAATATAAACGTAAGGAACCCGAGGGCTCAGGGAAACAGTTAAAAGATCTGAATCATACCTTTAAAAACAAAGTTGTATCCTAAATCCATAGCAATGTCCACTTGTTAGTGCTCACTCCAGAGTGTAAATATCCAGCCAGGTGAAGGAAATCAGGAACCCGGGGTATGATAAGATCATGGAGGGAATGTATTATGACCCCATGCTGCCGGTTCTGTCCTGTAGTTCCTGTGCTGATGAGACAGAGCGGTGTATCTGGAGGAACAGGTCCAACCACCGACACACACACACACACACACACACACACACACACACACACACACACACACAATAACTGGCTGAGAGAATGACCAAATCACATCCACTTTCTCACGTCTGTACAGGCAATAATATAAACACTAGGCCATTCAGGTTTGACTGGAACCCATCCCAATAAAGGGAGAGGACAGTAAACTGCTGCACCTCAGTTTAATCTGCCTAACCCTAATGCAGATCATCTTTACTCTGTGTTTTAGCATGTATTAGTCCATGATGTTATGCATCTTAAGGTTTAACAGCATCACAGATCCTCCATCATAATTAACAGTGTGGACTACGTTCTCTCCTACGTGACTTCTTCTATTTAGGTTTAAGGGGTAAACAACCAGAGAAACGCTGCTTACTAAACAATTGCATCGAAACAACTTCGAATTCTCTTATGACGTGACTTTTAAGGTAACAAACTTTGTGTTTTCTTTGTACGTATTGGACGTGCCGTCTACTCATCCTTCCAGTAATAAACGAATAAAATAACTTCGCGAGAGAAAACCCCAAAGATTTCACTCTCGCTCATTTGCACACGCTACGTCTCATCATGCATTAACTACTCTTGGTGGACAGGTGGCAGCACCGAGCTACAAGC
>JAUZST010013016.1:0-11197 GCA_034779995.1 Parotocinclus haroldoi
TCTCTCTCTCTCTCTCTCTCTCTCTCTCTCTCTCTCTCTCTCTCTCTCTCTCTCTCTCTCTCTCTCTCTCTCAGACAGACTAAAACATCTCAGCGATTACTTGACAGAGCAATTCAGGTTGACACGGGAACGGCCGATCTCCCAAAGAGACAGTACCTCGTACCCGGGAGCATGACACCAGAGGTACGGCATAATGAAATGTATTTTTCTTGCAATGGATACCTGACATATAAAACATCTAAAATCTGAAATTGGAAAGCAAAACAATCTGGAACATTTTCGGACCACCCACATTATAATACATGCTAATAATGACCCCCGGTGGCCAAACAGCTCAATTGCACCATTGCATGGGGAGGTAACCTGTTACCCTGCACCATTAAAACACTCCAGGTTAAGAGCAGTACCTTTTTACACAAAACCAGCTGGTGGTCAAAGAGGAAGAAGACTCGATGCTGGCTCCTGCCGTACGGTTGGTAGATCCACGAGAGCTCGCCGGTGTAGATCAGCTCTGAGCTCCTGTCCAAAATATCTTCACCCTGCGCAGAAGAAGGAGCGGACCGATACATCAGAGAAGAGGCGACTTACAAGCTTCTTCGTCTACGCTATCCCCAGACTGTCGACCAAACAGTAGGTTAGAAGACTTGGGACGACGAGCTGCCTTTGTTGTTTCGAATGTCGACCGTGGTGACTGACCTCCCAGTCGAGTACGGACGCCTGCCACTGAGCGATCCGGTCGATGTTCTCTAGCCTTCTCTTGCGCTCGTTGATCTGCTGCGTGACGTTCCTCATGACGGCCAGAGCTGCCGCTACGTAGCGGTAATCGCTGGGGAAAGAACCGAGACACATGAAGTCATCCGCGATTGGATTTGCAGCTCAAATCCAGGCCTACTGAAGCACATCCTCGTTTAAACATGGAGGCTCACGACAAGAAAGAACGTCAACCCGTTCATATCGTACAGGTACAAGACATTACAAGTGTTACTTATTTACCTATAATTTAGCTCGAATTTAATAGATCTAATAAGTATTTATTTAACTAACATCTAGGGCCACCCATGGAGGGCGGGTCCCCTGTTGAGTCTTGGTTCCTCCCAAGGTTTCTTCCTTCTACTTTCAGGGAGTTTTTCCTTACCACTGTCGCCCCAACTTGGGATTGGCCTTTTAAGATAATAATAATGTAATGTTGTAAAGCCGCTATGAGACGACGTTCCGTTGTAAAAAGCGCTATAGAAACAAATTTGAATTGAATTTGAACTGAGTATCAAAAGAGTACAACTTACAATAGGACAGGTACAAAGCGTCCAGTAATGAACGCCATTTACAGCCCGGTACAAATTCGTACTTGAAAGTCATAGCCTTGCACAAAAAAAGTCCCTAAACACATCAACCGAGACAGGACCAGGGAGACCATTGAAACAGGCAAACTCCTAAAACCGGCAAGCTGCAGTGACGAGTCAATGTCCAAGCAACTGTATATAAAAACAGGCACAGAACAAGAGCACCTGGCAACCGTGACACAAACGGATACAGATTTTTGCTGGTCACAAAACGAGGTTTTCCCGTGTGTGATTTATTACGATGTATAGGAACCAATGGTTCAGAAAGAAGGGCCTGTTTTTAGGTTCTCAGTCCTTCCAGGGATCGTACCTCATCACATTTTTTCTTCGACGCTCTCACCTCTGTTGTGGTTTGTGTAAACGACAACAGCTGTTTGTGTAAACGACAACAACAGGGCGCCCACGAGCTCTTTAAACGGCAGCTTTTTGTTTTTTTCACGCGTCACGGATAAAACGTGCAATACAAAACGGGTGTGCGCTTAATCGCCGGTCCAGGGCATTTCGAGGGGTGATGTCATGATGTCGCAGTGTGCATTGTTCTATTGTCCTGCGTCCTGGGTGTGTGTGTGTGTGTGTGGGGGGGGGCTCCAGAGGAAGCCGGGCTGGTGGAGCACCGTGTGTGTGTTAGCAGCACAGCCTGACCTCACCACACTGAAACCGGGAACGGACGGAACCTCCGCTCTTCTGTCTGGTCCAGGACCAGCAAGATCGCCATCTAAAAGGTTCTACAACGGGAAAGTGAGCACTGAGGGAGCGACATCATACCCTAGTGGAAGCGGGTGGAATTACATGGCCTGTCCAAGCCCATAGGTGTGAGTGATGAGCGCGAGTTGCAAAAGCATAGACGTAACGCTCTGGAACGCTTTGAAACGCACGTGAGTAGTCTGTCTTCAGACACGAGAGAAACCGGAGCGTTAGGCCCAGACGCCTGGGCGAGGCTTGTGGGGCTCCCCCCAGTCCGCAGCGGCGACAGGATGTCGGCACCAAAAGGGTCACGTTCCCTCCTAAAAAAAAAAAATCAAACCTGCGCCACTAACGATGGTTTCTCTCGCCAGTTCGTTACCACTGACAGGACCGAAGTGGGTTTCTTTTATTCTAGAGACTGCTCTAACTCGGTTGATGTGTTTGCAGCCTTTTTTTTTTGGACGTTTCTTGTGTTTGTACCGAGCCGTAAGCGGGCTTTGTAAGTGCACGTACCCGTCCTATTGCGAGTAGTACCTTTTTGAAGACTCTCTCTCTAACCGATGACCTAAATAAACAGGTCCAGATTCGCTCGCTGAGTGTCTGGCTCATGTGCCTGTTCCATTGCTCGCTTCCGTCGTATGGTCGCTGCGCACCTGGAAGGTATCTAGCCTGGCGTGTTTTTTGGGTTGTACCTGTGCTCCTGGGCGGTGTACTTCAGCAGCTCGGCCAGCTGCAGAGGGTATTTACAGATCTTCTGCACCGGGGTGAGCAGGAAGCCATCTATGGCGATGTCGATCATCTGCTGCAGGAGACGGCAGGCCTCGAAGAAGTGCTGGTAGCGTCCGTCCTTCATCAGCTTGGACAGCTCCATACAGGCGTCCAGGTGATTATTGCAGTACTCCGAGTAGATCCAGAACCCGTCTTGCTGCAACGCACGATCAACCGTTTCATCGGCAATGCCGTCTCTAAGTCTCATCCATGATTAGCACGTATATAAGACTGGGACGGCGGTGGCTCAGTGGTTTGAGCTCCGCATATTAATCGCTGTTGGACTATGGAGCTAGGCCCTCAACGTATAACTGCTCAGATGAAAGGTTGTTTGGATAAACGAGGCAAATAATAACCCTACAACCCCAGTTATTCACAATTATTTCATTTCAGGCTGTATGAAGCCGAGATCCTTCATTTCGTTTGTTAATAAACTTCCGTTCCTGCATTTCAGACCTGCAAGACATTCCAGTAAAAGGTCAAAGGAATGAGATTCAAAATAAATAAATAACGACGTGATTTCAAACAGGTGATTAGAATCAGGACTCGGGTACAAAAGGAGCATCCAGGAAAGGCGATCAGAGGAACTCCCTCCAGTTTATCACCAACTGTTCAAAAGCGATGTGCCTCAAAGAAAGATTGGAAAATATTTCGTTATTACATTTCTTCCTCTGCAGGGAGTAATCTCGTTTTCAGTATCCGGAGGAATTTCAGTCCTAAAAAGCCTAAACGGATGACGGGTGCTCTCTCTCCCCTCCCTCAGAACGGTCGTTGATCCGTATCTGATAGGAGCACGTGGGTAAGGGATTACTTTATCCAACCTTTATCAAGCTCTACAATACAGAGTTACATTCATAAATACCGCTTACAACTTTACTGTACCAAAAACAACCACGCCCACAAGCTCCGCCCACTCCTCTGGGCTCGGAGGCATCTAGGATGGATTATCACCATGGAAACGGGGATTGTGCTCAGACCAATCAGGATTACAGATCTTTAATCGACCAAAGATGGAAATTGGAGAATCCAGACGGTTATGAGGAACGAGTCCAAAATCCAGGCTCTATCCCGGTACGGGGTCGGGGTCGGGTCCGGACCCTTGGTAAAGGTCATTTACACTTCTGGGATGCAGCATTAATGCAGAAAAGTACACCGATATTTCAGAGCAACATAACCTGGCTTTAAGACGACGTCTTTACCAGGGACGCCCCTGCATTTTATAACAAGAAACCGGACGTTCTTTCTTTGAGGAACATCGTTTTCTACGCAGTTTCGGGTTGGAAAGCGACGCGACACTGGGCAGGGGTGTCCTGCACTTATTGCTTTGACCCTCCCGTACGAGCTGCTTTTAATAAAGAAACATCAGGCATGGTTGAGAAGATCATCCCGATTCCAATAATAGCTCCTGATCTGCTATTCCTGCGCTCGTCCCTTTTACTCGTCAGCTCAGATGAGGTCACACACTCACGTGTTCGAGAAAGCACGGTCCGATCTCGCTCAAGTGAGGATCCTCTGTGTTGTACTGCTTCTCCAAATCCCGAACGAAGCCCATCTGAAATCTGTAAATGTCCTCGATGTTTCCGAAAATCACCTTCACCTGGTCGTCGTTGAACATGTCCACCCTCTTCCTGCACTGCCTCAGGTAACCCTGCGCAGAAACATCCCGGGAAAGAGACGCAAGTGAAAAAAAAAAAACGGAACAGCCACCTTTTTATAGCCTACTGACCCACGGGGTCGTGCCCTACGATGGGTTGGCACCCTGCCCAGGGTCGTTCCTGGCTAGACGCCGGCTCTCCCAAAGATCCAGATCAGGACTAAGCGCATAGGAAAGCGAGTGACTGCATAAATATGCAAGTGAGGATGGATCTCGACGAGCTCACACTCCTCAGCGCGAGAGCAAAGTGGGGCAACGTTACGGAGGAAACCTGAACGTCTCACCATGTTCTGAGCCGGCTCGCTCTCAAATCCTCCGTTCATACAAGAACCCAAACGCATTTGCACAAGTGCAGGATTTTTATTTATTATTTTTTCTACGGCATCAGCTAGCAATCTGCAGAGAGCTCTTCTCTACAAATCCGTGTGATCTCAGCAAAAGTGCAACGGGCCAGCCTGCTGAAGCTCTTTCTTTTTTTTTTTTTCCCTTTCTCTCTGCGGATGGTGCCAGCGCTGGGCGCTGAAAGACTTTCATGTTCCTGAGGTGGGCGCGCTAAAGCTGGTGCGGTGATCCTCAGGGAACACGATCAGCCTTCAAATCCGCAACGAAGATAAAACGCTCGTGTCGAACGCTCCCAACACAATGATTCTGGGACGTGGCGGAGCGGGTTTAGAGTGCACCAATTGCAAAACGGTCTTTCCTTAAACCAGAACGCCGGCCAATCGGAGGTCGCGCTTGCAAGAAACGGTCATTAATTCAGGGTCAGGGCACAGAAACACTCACTGGGACCCTTGCCGCAATGCACCCGGGGGGTTTGGGGGACATTTCTAGACTGAAAAGAGTACATGACCTAAGAGTACAGGACGTCTCCAAAAGTCATATCAAGATTTTTGGGTCAAATCTAAGGACCCTGACAAAAAAGAAAAGCCTGTGCCCGGATTATGGGGATGAAACACACACAGTGAAACCTGGTGGAACTGAGGCAAGGCTTGTGTGCTTGTGTTGAAGGCAACTGGACCTTTTCTTGGTTCTTGCACCGATCATATTTTGGGCAGAGAAGACAAACACTTAAGGAGGATTAAGGAGGACATCTACGTCCAATTACAATGACCAAGGGACAATATAATTCAGCCACCTACTTAAGGTCTTGGGATCCCTTCCTAGGAGGTTTAACCTCCATTTGGACCTTCACCCAAGAGTCCCAAACAACTCACATGGTGGCAGTCAGGGGCAATGACTCACAATTGGGTCACACCTTGGCCCCTGTGATGATGACCACAAATATATCAGTAGAGTGGCTCAAGGACTCACAGGACCACCTCCAAGGCGACAACCACACCACTTGGAACCCCAGATGCTTCTTAAAATCAAGAAGAGCGGCGAAGCGTCTTCAAGACCCAAGTGGGCTTCAGCTCAAACACCCAAGGGTACCATGAGCCGGATGACTCAAAATGGAAGGGATCTTGACCTGACTTTCTCACACTTGTGCTCAGAGCGTGATGTCCAGACACCAGCGCCAAACGTTCATGGTTCCTGGCGCAGAATATCCTGCTAAAACATTAATGGTACTTTTGGATCAGGCAGTACCTCGCAGATGTCCTTCAGGTGTTTGATGTAGTGCCGCTCGGTGCTCATGATCTCGTTGATGACGTTGGCTCTCATCTGGTCCCGGTTCTGAAGAGGCTGGCCCAGGCACAGGCAGTCGGTACCAACTTCGAGGTGCCCATTTTGCACCTCGCCACCACCCTCTGCTGGTTCTATGGCTCGATCCTCCTGGTTCACCCACAGCTGCGATTGAGAGGAGCGAATCGTACGGACACATTATGCAGTCGGACCATCAGTCATGACCTTTTGCTTACGCCCGGGGCAATGCCGCTCAGTCCTGGTCCTGAATATGACGCTTTCGCTCTACTATCACATCCAAGCAGCTAAAGTGGGCACATGAGTAATGGTTCAGGAGCAGGAGCGAGGATTATTGCCTAGGGGAGGCAAAACTGAAGGACAAAGGAGAAAACCAGAGCCGGCCCTCATCCTTCTCTGAACAGACCCTACCAAGGATGGGTTTTGGGGGATGGGGTCATGGAGAGTTTAGAACTCTGTGCTGTTTCCAGTATTTACAGAATATCTAAATCGGAAGAAAAGTTGCGCCGGTAAGGAAAATGCAAATAAAAGTAAACGCCCCTCTCCCTTCCTTTCGCTTCGGCTTTCATCCATTCCAGCATTTCAGGCCTGCAGCACATTCCAAAAACAGTCCAGTACCTGTCCAATCTTTGTCCCCCACCATGACTTTGGTAATGTAATATAATGCAGCATGTGGTTTAAGCCTGGCTTTTGGACTCGTTCCTCAGAACAGTCTGGATTTTCCTTGTATCATCTTTTTTCCATTAGAGATCTGAAATCCTGATTGGTCTGAGCACTATCCTCGTTTCCACGGTGATGGTCCGTCCTAGATGCCTCTGAGCCCAGAGGAGTGGGCGGAGCTTGTGGGTGTGGTTGTTTTTTGCTACGGTAAAGTTATAAGCGGTATTTATGAATGTAACTCTGTACTGTAGAGCTCGATAAAGGTTGGTATAAAGTAATCCCTTACCCACGTGCTCCTATCGGATACGGATCAATGATCGTTCTGAGGGAGGGGAGAGAGAGATCGCCCCTCTTCAGTTTAGGCTTTTTAGGACTGAAATTCCTCCGGATACTGAACGGTTTAAAGATATTACGCGCCGCAGAGGGAGAAATATCTACGCTAAATTCCTTCCGATTTTTCTCAGAGGAACATCGTTTTAAATATGGGTGATAAACGGGAGGGAGTTCCTCTGATCCTCTTCACCACTTAAAGACTTTCCCGGATGCTCCTTTCGTAAGAAATCATGATTAGAAGCACCTGTTGGAGCGGTATATATTTTTAAATCTCAGTGCTACCCCTAAACGCCCCCCTGAGTAACCTTTTCGGATTGTGCTGCAGGTCTGAAAGGCCTTGAGAAAGCTGACCAGAAAAACAAAGGCACATGAACTTTCCCAGGTTCAAACTAAAATGAAACAGACGTCTCACTAAGTGCGTGAAACGCTGCGTTCTTTTATTCGCATTTGTCACGTTGCAAGACGGCCAACTTTTTTTTTTTTTTTTTAAACTGATTTGGGATTGTAAATAAGCGCCTCCTTGATGGAACGGCAGTCCACCTCAGGGCCAGCAGGGGTCACTGCTAAACTCAAGGTAACTGTAAACTCATTGATGTCCAGGATCCAGCCTAAAATAACAAATAAACAGCATTTAACATCTACGAGCGTGACTTGTGTTTCGATCCTATAACATGTCTTTCTCTGATCTTCCAGGAACATCCGAGTGCCTAAACTCCTCCTGCCAGATGCTACGGCGCTGTGAGGGTCCAAAACTGCGCCCGGTAAGCTCAGAGCGGGACGAAAGAGCGCGTTAATCACCTTAACACTGTCATGAAGCTCAGCAGATCTAGATCTACAGTGCAAACACAAAACTAATGTTGCAAATGAAAGGGTGATGTGTAAACATCATGTAGAGCAGAGAGTCGGTGCGAACGCCTGGCACCCCGACCGGCTCGGACTGATGAGGCGTCGGGAACAGACAGGCAACACATAATTAACCCGGTGAAATGTGTCTAAGAACGTCTACAAGCCTTGAATGGATTGGGTAAAGAGCATGACCCCAGTCAGACTGGGTTTGGCGCTGGATGAAGGAGGAGGAACGCACCTGTGCTGCTCGCTTTTGGAAGCGTGGAGTTGCTATGGGGTTGATAGGGTTGATATAGAAAATCTGTTTTGTTTGGGGTTCGACCTTTGGGGAAAGAAATGACAGAAATACAATTTGGTCCAACACAGTCCCAGGGATGGACATGGGTAAGTGAGAAGGAAGTGAGTCAGGAGCTCATTTAGTAACATTTAGTAACGAAATTCCAGCAGAAAACAAACAAACAAACAAAAACCTCAGACACTGAGATTGGTTGTTTGTCACCGAGGTTCTGATTTGGTTTATTTCTCTATGTACTGGTTTATCTCCCTAAGCACTGGTTTATCTCCCTAAGCACTGGTTTATCTCCCTAAGCACTGGTTTATCTCTCTATGTACTGGTTTATATCTCAATGCACTGGTTTATCTCTCTAAGCACTGGTTTATATCTCTAAGCACTGGTTTATCTCTCTATGTACTGGTTTATCTGTCTATGTACTGGTTTATCTCCCTAAGCACTGGTTTATCTCTCTAAGCACTGGTTTATCTCTCTATGTACTGGTTTATCTCTCTAAGCACTGGTTTATCTCTCTATGTACTGGTTTATCTCTCTATGCACTGGTTTATCTCTCTATGTACTGGTTTATCTCTCTATGCACTGGTTTATCTCTCTAAGCACTGGTTTATCTCCCTAAGCACTGGTTTATCTCTCTAAGCACTGGTTTATCTCTCGTTACTGGTTTTCATTTCTGCCTACTGGTTTATCTCTCTAAGCACTGGTTCATCTCTCTTGGTACTGGTTTTCATTTCTGCCCACTGGTTTATTTCCCTAAGCACTGGTTCGTTTCTTATTACTTATGTTTACTAAATAATGTCTGATTAACCTCTGTTAGATTTGTCATCACTACTGTAACAGCTAAAGGAACTGATTTAATTATGTTAATAACCTTATTAATATACGTTACTGGACCACAGAGGTCTTGAGGGGACTTGATCTTGAGGGACCACCTCAGTGACAAGCAAGCTCAGTTACATCTGAAAGCGAACACAAATCTTTCAAATCTCCAAATTGTTCCAATTCGATGAGGAAAAGCCCAACCTGGGTTGGAAACCAGCAAAAGCGCTAACACTGGCAACCCAAAGTCGCTGGACATCGTGCTACACAGAGCCGGCGTTCTCACGACAATCAGCTGCAGTCAGAATCAGACAGGTACTGTAAAATCAAAAATCAAAAAATAAATAAGCGATGTCTAAGCGCCAGTCTTACCCTGACGAAGCTGGCAGGGAACCAGCCCTCCTCATCATCGATCTGTCCCCACCACCAGTCCTTATTGGAGGCATCCAGGACTTTGATGACGTCCCCGGCCTTGAACGCCAGTTCGCGTTCGGCCATGGTCACGTGATCCCATACCGCCTCGGCGCTGACGATGGAGCCGCCGCTGATCAGCTGGAGACAAAACATCCATCCGTTAAGTACAAGTTCACAATCACTCGCTAATCGGCCCCATCCTGGGCTTTTATTACTCAGCATGTTCATAGTCAACGGGCAGGTTCAAATCCCTCAACACTACGTCCTCCGTACATCATGTTAGTTGGCACCATTCAGACTAAAAAAAAAAAACAAGACTGTTTACAAGAAAAGAGCTTTGCAAACGTTTTGAAGACTCAGGGGTTAAAAGGTAAGGAAACACCTCAATTTGGCAGAAAAAAAAACCACCTTAAGCTCCGACGAGACGGCGATACCACATTAGCATCGTCACGACGCACCCGGGAAAGGCGCTGTCCCCTAAGATGGACCACCAGAAAAGGCAAAACGACCAGTAAATGGTGTCCGTTTAAGTTTTTATTCTTAGTAGAAAAGAGTTTTGCCTTGCAGAGACATAATAAATTTTTAAAAAATTAGGTTTGAAGCTGATCTCATTCTACGACTTTAGTGCATGTGGGACAGGATATTATTTAAACATTTCTTTGTGGACGTCTTTAGGTTAAAGGAGCACAGCATTATTCCTTGAAAATGCAGCCCCCGGAGGACCTGCGAAGGTGCGTTCGGCTCCGGACTGGCGCAGATCTGACACCCGGCCAGTTCCGGCCGGGCGTGGGTCCGAGGCGCGGTGGGTTTTGGTCAGGCGCAGGTCCGAGCCCTGGTAGGTTCTTGGCGCTAGAGCGGAGCCATTCAAAATAAATGGGGTGATATTTGAAGAGCGATAAAAAGTGAACGGAGTACGCGGTCACTCTGTAATTTAACAAGGCCGGTGGCATTACACCCGGGTGCAACCGGTCCGGTTTTCATGTGTATAGCTTAAAATCTGACCGAGCTACGTCTGTGCCAAGTTTGCCGTAATGTTAAGTCAATGGGGAAATCTTTTGGAGAAAAAAGATGGTAGCGAGTGAGCGAAACAATATTTTTCTTAGCTATGAACAAACGCACTTGTCCCGAACATACCCGACGCTTCGGCGTTTGTCCCGTGTCGATACGTCGAAAGATGTAGGGGGAGATACCGACCGAAAATGCGGTGGAATAATAATAATAATAGATAAGAATAAAATCAGATAGCAATATATGTGTTGCCCAGCAACACACATAATTATAATACGATAAATAATAATATATTTATACATGTGCAGAAACATGGATTTCTTTTGCAGGTGGTGAATGGTTCCATTTCATGGCCCCACCCCCCCAACACCCACCCCGATGCTAGGACATCATCATGAGACCCTGGGCTTCAGTCCTAACAGAACTTATATTATAACTGTTCATCATACAGAAAATAAACCCCAACATATCGATTGATAAGCAGAAAGTTCTAAGGGAAGTACAGGATCCTGTTATAATTACAATTCCTCGATTAGTGGTTCTAAATGAGTTATCTGAAGCTCTTAATGTGGATCTTGGATCATGAGCGGCTCGGTCGGGTTTAAGCCGGACTTAACAGATCCATGAACGAAGCCGACGGCGATCAGAAAGAAAAGAAGGATCCGATGGAAGAGAGGAAGCTGCTGATGCTGTATAAGCGTCCCGTAACATTTCTGACTGATCCCCAACATCAAAACCAGC
>JAUZST010013017.1:0-11197 GCA_034779995.1 Parotocinclus haroldoi
TATATATATATAATAGTAGGCTATGTGCAAAAGTATGTGCAGCCTGTCACTTATTGATAACACCTCATTTAAATCTAACACCTTAAACAAATAAGACGTAATTTAACAGAATGGACAGACACCAAACTAATAGTTTTCTTGTTTTAGGAAATTTACCCACGATTTTAGTTCCGAAATGGTTTCGTTGACAAAGCTATATCAAAGAGAAGGAATGCAAGTAGGAAAGAAGCATGGAGAAGGAGCATAAAAAGCCCCAATCAATAAAAGAGAATACTGAAAAGAAAATACGTCAGATAGAGAGGGAAACGTGGATAAAAATGGTAGCAATATTCAAGGGAATGAAAAGAGCAAATAATAAAGATATAGAAGGGTTATTAGAAATCTGAACCAATAAATATAATTGTAAGAAAACAGAATGGCCAATAAATAATAAAAAAGGAATAAAGAATAAGAACATTTCACAACATATTGGAAAAACGTTATTAAGGAAGATGAGCGAAAAAGGATAGGAAAAAGAAAAGTGGTAATTGAAAGACTGGAGCAATTAAAGCAATTTAAAGAGAGTAAAACTAACGGTATCTAAAGCATAGTGAAAGATATGAAATAAAAGGAAGGTGAAAATACTTCGACTTAAAAAAAAGAAGGTAAAAGAACCATAGAAAGTGAAGAAAACAAGAGGAAAGGAAGTGGTTTACACATTTGGTACAATAAGACGCAGTTCAAATGCAAGAAATAATGAAAATCAGAAGAAAGTAAAACAAAAGTAACTAAAGAAAATGCTAACTAAGATATTAACCGTGCAAGAGACACAGAAGACGAGGGAAAGAGATTATAAATGTGATTTGAAATCACTTCAAATATTATTTATAATGTATTTCTCATCTAATGTGCAATCATTTTATTGTTTTCCTTTAGGCTTGTAGGCTCACGTCCAATCAGAAACACCATTCAATGAACGTGAGATGCGTTATCGTGTAATACCACTAGGTGGCGAACTAATATCCAAAAAAACCCTGAAGCAACCCTAGGGTTGGAACTGGGTTAAAACGGTCCAACACACTGATAGCTTATTAGTGAGCATAATTTGGGGAATAAAGGCTTCTGATGAATTAGGGTTTGGTCTGAGGAGTCCATTCTAACCCTACTCCAGCAAGCTGGGCGCATCAGGGTATCAAGGGGAAGTGCCCACTGTACCAGGCTGTGGAGGCCCCGGCTGTGCTAGGATGTGGGCTTGCTTTGGACTCTGTTACGTGGTCATAAAATAAAGCAGCCGAATGTACTGAATGACCAGGTTAGAACAGCACTGGGCTTGATCGTTCTCGTCTCACATCGTAAATGAATCATTTTCAGAGGAATCATGAGAAAGTTCTGACCGTAACAAACACTGCTAACCACAGAAGCCGTTCTAAAGTAATCTGACTCTCTCTTCGTCAATACAGGATGTTAGATTTAATAATAATGATAATAATAAAAATGTAACTCTGGAGGAAAAGAACTGCGGTGATGTTGCGTAAGGTCCATATAATTGCACAAGTAATAGTGAACAGATTTTTATGTACACTGCTCACAAAAACGATGGAGATTTCAAAATAAACACAAAGAGGATCCCAGAAGAGCTGCTGGATAATCTGATCCTGTCCATGCTCCGTCACTCTCGGTGTGTTTTGACCCTCTTGGGTGACCATACGCCCTACTGAACACAATGTGGGGGCACCCTGGTCCAGTTTGACCTGCTTTTGTTCACCCCCATGAACATATCCCTTACTGCTCAATCGCCATCACTGAGTTTGCATCTCATTTGTGAAATCAAGCAACTTTTTGACTTTCCATTTCCTTTTCTGATGATCTTGTTTAATGAAATCAAATCAAACGCTTCTTTTTCAGTCGCTTCATTATCGCTTTAATGCTGATTTGCTGTAAAGACATTTAAAAAGAGTTGCAACTCAATTACAACTGAAATGTTTAAAAGCGATTTAGCAGTACCGAAAAAAAAAAAAATTTATAATAATGAACTGCATGTACAGGTGAGAAACGTATGAGGTTATAAAAGATAAGATTCTGGATTATTTGCAATCGCTCTGTTGTTGTTGTTGTGACATTAACAGACAGACGATTAAGAAAGGGAGACGCTGAAGGAACAAGAAAGAATAAACAGGGAACATATCTGGCTCAAACAGTGAAGAGAAATAAAAGTTCCTGCAGACGTGACATAATAAAAGGAATAAACAGAAGATATTCCTTATTCCTTATTGTCCCGTATTTCATATTTAGGGCATGTGCGGACCCTTCTAAATGTCTTTCTAGAGTCTCAAAGGTTGTTAAAGGTTCAAAAATGTCGAAGTTGCAGAAATCCACAGTGTCTTATTAAAGGTTGTGTAATGATTAAATAAAAAATTCGACAAAATGTGCCAGGTAACCGGGCCCCGATCCTCTGATGTTTTTTTTTTTTTTCTTTCTTTTTTTTCATATTCGGTTCCTTTAAGACCATTTCTTTGTGTGCTGTTCAAAACCCAGCATCAAGATCTAATATATCATTATTTTATAATATAATGCATTCACATCGGTACATTATTATATAATTATAATAATTATAAAATTCATATGTAAACGTATATTCATATTTTTCTGATCAGTCCAGCAGGCCGTTGGTCCATTTTATGGTTGTTATGAATAATCTGGTGTCTGAACGGCCTGGCTGCAGGTGTGTGAGGGTTAAAGTGAGAACACACTCAGTCATTCTTCCAGGAAAGTCACTCACACACACACACACACACAGAGCCTCCTCCTCCTTGTTTTTCCTAGAAAGAGCTTAGAGCCATTAAAGAACTGAGAGTAATAAAAGGTAACAAAGGACCCGGGGGCAGTTCATTCCATTTCTGAATAAAGAGAATAAATTATACGTGAGCGTTTTATAGCGCAGCCTGCGCACTCTTGACACAGCTGGACACACCAAAAGGAGATAATAGTATACAGAATGTATAGCTCGATTGCATTTCAGTACCACATCATATAAATGTTTGATTAGAAAGGACTAAATAGATGATCGATAGAACAATCTGATTCCTGTCAAAGATGGAAGAATTGCTACCCCGGTTCTTGGCTACGAACACGACCGAGCAGCCTCTAGCAGTGAACGGAAAATGCCTTGCTCTGCTATCCATGCTAAATAGATCACTTCACTTACAGGGCTAACGGGTAAAAAGAAATATTTTTTATGCCGGAGAAGTGGCTTAGGTCAACAGGAAATTTACTAGCACTAGAAAAATCTCTCTCTCTGTCTCCCTTTCTCAAATTCAAATTGCTTTATCGGCGTGCATAGAAATGTTCAAGAGTACATATGTATTTATACACTGGTCCCAAAAATGAGGGGATATTTCAAAACTCCTAAAAAAGGAGTTTAATGGTTTTATTTCATTAAGCAAGATCATCAGAAAAGCCAAAGAAAAGACAAAACGTGGTTTAGATTAGACAAATAAGATGCCGCCTCAGTGATGGGGATTGAGTAGTAAGTCATTATGTTCATGGGGGTGAACAGGAGCAGGTCAAACTGGACCAGGGTGCCCCCACGTTGTGTTCAGTAGGGCGCGTGGTCACCCAAGAGGGTCAAAACACACCGACGGCGATGGAGCAAGGACCGGATCAGATTATTTAGCAGCTCTTCTGGGATCCTCTTCATATTCATCTTGAAATCCCCTCATTTTTGTGAGCAGTGTACATACAGGCTGAGTCAAAAGTCACAGGGCACGTCCCGTCCTGCATCGTGGACTTTTCCCAAACGCTGCCAAAACCGTTGGTGAGTTTTTGTGGTTCTTCAGACAGTGACTACGTTTCTTGTCGTCCACAGTCCAGGTTTCTCCGAATTCGGTTATGAGGGCTGTAGCAGTGCCGTGTGAAATTACTGATCTTTTTGGGTGTCGGCTTTGAAGTCTGTTGCTATGATACTGCAGCCGCATTCTCCCAGCGTGTTACAAAACACCGCAATGATCTGTTGATCTGCCCAGGGTGTGTCTTTGGGGGATAGGCTCCCTATGTCCCTGACCAGGATGGGGAGGTAGAGTATACACCGAGAATTATCAACACTCTTCATTTTGGGAAAGGAGTGCGTGAAATTTTTTGAAAGAGACAGCCGGGCACGATTGCTCGAGCCGGACGCGTTGGTACGAATTTCTACTGATAACATGGATTAAACTAGCAGAACGAGCCAGGGCATTCAGCGAGGCCCGAATCATTTCGGAGAGCCAAAGCACAAATCCTAAATCCAAATTAGAGCCAGCACACGATGTCTCCTTTTATAACAGGATTACCACAATTAAGACGGAGTGAGTTGCCCTAAATTGACCCTGCACCTCTGAGTTCCTGCCCTATCCTGTCCCCTGTCAGTTTGGCATTATGAGGATTAAAGTACCGGTGTAATATTTATGGTTTGAGGAAAGGGAAGTTCACAACATTGATGAATTCTGCGTAGTTATGTTGAGGTTCTTACCCTGTAAACAGTTTACACATCGGTACTAAACTAAGGTCAATTTCCCCCGTTTTCCTGAGTGACACTCGTCCTTGTTTTTGCTGATGTTGTGTTTTTATTTCCCAAAAACGGAACGCAGGAAACATGTGCCCGTTCATAGCTGATCGGAATTCACAACCCAGCTTGTTCTTCAGTTCGCCGCTTTGATATACGGAGCCTGTTTCAGCTCATGACCAGCTAAGCATGTAAATGGATTATTTGTATACAGTTGCAAAGGTTTGGTCTCTCTTGCCCAAATGACACATTCCATTGATTTTCTGAATCAATGCAACACATTCCTGCAAATGTCATTGAACCACGTCAACTGAGTCCAAAACATGAGGTACGAGGCCCCTGGTTAGTGTCACATGACATACACAGACACACTTACTGTATATAGACACACTCAGTGTCAAGGGACAGGTGCTAACACTTCAGGGGAACAGCTTGGGTCTTGGCACCAGGGCTCTCTCATATACTGGGAATAGCTTGTAACCATTAACCATGGAGATGTGATTCTGAGGATAGGTAGCACCGAAACTCAAAACGTACCTTATAAGATTAAGAATAGAATAGAATTACGAAAGCGCTACAGTAGTGGATCGCTGAGCCACTCTGGTTTGGTTTGTATCGCGCCTCTGGTGAGCTAAGGTTTCAGGGGTCCCACCCAGGGGTGTTTGTATACTACTTGTTTTTTTTTAAAGGGGGGTGGGGGGGGGGGTGGGCACACACTGAATTTAGCGAGCTGTACATCTCTGCTTGCCAGTCAGTCAATCACAGAGGCAAAACTGTGCTGTAAAAATAAACCCGTTAAAAACCAAATCGACGAAATGATTTCACACAAAAATGGGCCATGGATTAGAAATGAAGAATAAATCAACATTTTTATTCATTTGCAATAACTAAATATGTAACCGGGCGGCACGGGGGCTGGGTGGGGTAGCACCGCTGCCTCACAGCTAGAAGGTCCCGGGGTCTCCCACAGTCCAAAGACACGCATGTTAGGTTTATTGGTGTCTCTAAAGTGACCTTTAGTGTGTGACTCTGTGTGTGTGCCCCACCATGGATTGGTGCCCCATCTAGGGTTGCTCGCGGGGCCCGCGACCCCGTGTGGATTAGGCATAAAATAATGAATGAATGAATAAATATATAACCATGAGCTGTCGTTGTGGCTGGCTCTCTGGCTCCGAATGAAAGTGTTAGCCCCTCAAGCTTTTGGGGCATAAATATGGGGCACAACGACATTACACCTGTGCATGTGCGCCAGTAAGGTGGGTCTGACGATGCCCCGCCTTCATTCTTAAGAAAAAGAGTCATCTTTTATCGAATATCTTCTTATTTTCTCAAAAACAATTGGAAGTTGACGTTGGAAGCGAGTCAATACCCCTGATTTTAAACAGTTACAGTGCTGTGAAAAAGTGTTTGCCCCCTTCCTCATTTCTTTTTTTTTTGCATGTTTGTCACACTTAAGCGTTTCGGAACATCAAACCAATTTAAACGGTAGTCAAACACAAGTAAAGGTAAAACGTAATTTGTAAATGAAGGTGTTCCATCGTTGAATCCTACTGAGATGCTGTGGTATGACCTTAAAAAGGCTGTTTGTGCTCGAAAACCCTCTGATGTAACCGAATTAGAACAGTTCTGCAAAGAGGAGTGGGCCAAAATTCCTCCAGAACGCTGTAAAAGACTCGTTGCAAGTTATCGCAAACGCTTGTTTGCAGCTGTGGCTGCCAAGCGCACCAGTTATTAGGTTTATGGGGCAATCACTTTTTCACACAGGGCCATGTGGGTTTGGATTTTTTTTCTCCCTTACTAATAAACACCTTCATTTACAAATTGTGTTTTGTGTTTTCTTGTGTTGTCTTTGACTACTATTTAAATTGGATTGACGTTCCGAAGCACTTAAGTGTGACAAACATGCAAAGAAACAGGAAATGAGGAAGCGGGCAAACACATTTTCACACCACTGTAAGTTCTTATATAGGCTTATATAATGTCCATTCATGGGCCTTTTTGACCCTGAAAATACACAAGCTGCCTACAAAGAAACTTCACGGCAAAGCTGGGGTTTGGTTCGACGTTCTTCTGAAGTGCAGTATAATGTAAAAAAAAAACCCTGAAGATTTTAGCTAACGTTGATGTTTTGAGAACTGTTTTGACATTCAAGAACATCTTAATATCGTAATCGTAATATTTATTGCATACCTGTATCCATAACAGCCACACTGCTCGTCCAAGCGTATTAGCATGGCCATCGTCTATCCCCCATGTGATGCACAGGGAAACTTTGGCAGTAAAACGGATGACAGTGCATTTCGATTGACCTGTGTTACTTTCATAACAGCTTTAATGCTTTTATAATGCCAAATAAACCCAATATTACGACGTGCTCACTGTAGAAGAAAGTTCATCCTCACTTTTTATTGTAACCTGTCACACGTGTTGGTGAGATCACTGGTTTACAGGAGCAAATACATTTCAGTACATATTATTAGCGTGGGATGGAACTGAGTGCTAGCTGCCTGGCCAGGTTTTACAAGGTGTGGTGCTTTGATAAGGCGTCAGAGGCCTACCCAATGAAATATGGATCAGAGTCATGTGCCATGTACAGTCCTGGCCAAACAATGCAATACGTTAATGCAAACACTAACAGGGAACGAAGATAAAATATTCTATTATTATTTATCAACCTCTTGCCAAATTTCAAGTTTCATTTTTTTCAGTATGGTAAATGAAGTGAAATTTGGAGAGGATCTGCAGTCACGATAGCAACTCTACGCTACTTAAAAACAAAGACAAACCTCACCTCACCTCACCAGAGGTGGGACACGGACCAGAGAGGCTCAGCATTGGGAGCCGCTTTTGTTCAGATCCCTGTTAATTGTTATACGTATAGGTATGTGGGTTGGATTGAGCGTCTGATTGAGCGTTCCATGTGGGTAAGGTAACGCCATTGGGTCACCACCATTAACTTTTATTTAATTTATTCAGAGCGATTCACAACTGATACAATCTTACGACGCAAGCAGTTGTGGCTTAAGGATCCAGGCTCGAGTGCTCAACGGGGGCAGCTTGGTGGATGTGGGATTCGAACCCAGAACCTTTCAACACAAGTCAGCCCAGTCCTAAACTGAGCAAGCCTAGGGTGACAGTGGAAAGGAAAAAAACTCAACCTAAACGCCTAAAAAGGGAAGGAAAAAGGAAGAAACCGTGGGAGGACCAAGATTTAAAAGGGGAACCATCATCGTTGGATGTTAGGTTATTTGTAAGAATTAAGCAAATAACAATAATAATTATTACTATTTTTTTAATCCATTGGCCAGTTCCTTAACCACTCACCGCTGGGCTGGTTCGGTCTGTCTGGACTCTGGATCCCAATGCTGACCTGCCGCCTCAGTTTGTATCGCACCTCTGGCAAGGTAAGGTTTTCCTATCGAATTTCAAGCAGTGTATAAATGCCTGTGTTTGCATAAAGTGCCACCTTTACCACCCTCTATACCAGCGTTAACCAGAGGGTGTGGGCCCACTTCATTGGCACTCAGTGTCATAGTTACAGGGTCGTCCAGCCAACGTCTCTTGTTCCGAGTCTCCCTTCTTTATTCGACTCTCAGAGGTCCAAGAGTTGCAGGCACTGGGTCAGTAGTAGCATGTGCCTGGCCAAGTGCGACAGATTTACAATGTTGACTGTAGAGTTTTTAAAACTATTATAAACGGTGGAGAGAGGTCGGCACACACGACTACAACCCTATCAGTTTTAAAACTCAGATTGTGAGAAAGACAGGGAAGCTCGAGTGAATCCGATCACGTTATTATGTTGTGTTATATCAAAACATGAAGTAAAAAGCAAATACTGAATCCTCAGCTGTCTGTTACAGGACAGTCTAGAGTACAAACGGGTAATCCCGCAGGAAGTCTTTAAGTCTCTCGGGTAAAGGTAAATCTTGGTGATTGTGTGAATGTTGGTTTATGACTATCCGGCACAGGTGCTGTAAACTACACACCGTTTTGTGCAGAGGTCTCATGAGTTGGAGCTGCAGCGTGTTTTCCGCCGCCTGTTGAGCATCCTGATCCACGGCCTGAGCTTTGTGAGCGGTCTGCCTGCGATAAGCCAGGGTGTAATACTGCACTAAGTCCACCGCCCCCTTAAACTGGCGCAGCTGAGGGCGAGCCATGACCACCGAGTCGAAGCAGAAGTGGCCGTTCGAGTACTCGATGCGCAGGTGGGTCGGGCCCAGAGTCGTTTTCACCGACAAGGTGAGACGGTAGCCAGGGTTCGAGCTGTCTCTGATGAGAAAGGAACCGTCCGTGGCCTCGGTCAGGAGCTTCTTGGCCTCTGCTGCTGTAATCGAACCCCAGTACCAGCCTGCACAGAGTGAATTGCGACACGTGAGACTGTGTACACCGAGGCTGCATTTAAGCTCTGAGCGCTGACCTCACCCTATATTCGAATCCCAACCCGTAAGTACATATGGCCATGTTAAATCTTTCCACATGCTGCCAAGATCACGCTGGTACAAAGAAAGAAAGGAAGAATCGATGGAAGAATTACGTCATGCCGAAAGACGAAAAAGAAACTGGAAATCAAATAGGAAAAGGGTAGAAGAAAGACTGAAAGAAATTCACAGACAAATTAAGGAAGAAGTAATTCGAGAAAATCTCAAAGAACTAAACAGGGAAGGGCGTAATAAACACAATGAAAGGACAAAACTAAGAGTTAAAGAAACAAAATGAATTACAGACAGAATCAAAGAGCAAAATAAGTAATGATGCGAAATCAAAATGATTTAAAAAAACCAAGAAAAGGAAGAGAGAAAATATAAAAGAAAGTAGAAAGGCAAGAAATGATGAATAAAAGAAATGAAGAAGGACATAAAGAACCAATGAGAATGGCTTCAGTAATGATGAGAGAAGAATATCAGAATTTAAAGGACGAAAAAGGATTAAAGCATTAAAGTAACACACGATGAACAAAATTAGCAAGTTATGATGACAGAATTCAGGCTGAAAGAAAGAAATGAAAAGTAAGAATAGAGAGACAAAATTACAAGAGAAAGAAAGAAAGAATGAAAGTAAGGAAAAAGGGGGAATCAGTTGAAGAAATTAGCTGTGATGAAAGAAGGGACAAAATGTAACGAATGAAAGATTTTAAAAACATATTTGAGATTTAATAAAGGCTCCCCTACTGACCTGATTCATGAAGGTGTGTCATAGCATTCTGTACTTTTTGAGGGTCATTGGTTGAATCCCCTGGGTTTGACTCCAGCCTGTGTTTTTTCACTCGTATCCCGCTGTGTGCTTTTAAAGGAGGGACCACGGAATGGATTATTAAAGTCTCAGGTGGCTTGATGTGGAGCTCATGGAGTCTGTACCTTCCCGTCTCAGCCACAAGCACTTCACTATCTGCTGTCTTACAGATGCACTGTGTGTGCCCCATCCAAAATCTGTACAGGGTTACAATAGGAGTTCAGTACAAATGGTGTTTACACCATTAAATACAAGGCTAATAGACCCAGAGCCATGGAAGCATAAGTACCTGTTTAGTGTCACGCAAGCAAAACAAAAAGACATTTGGCTAAAGGATGCATTGTCTTTAAAAACACACAGACAAGATGAAACATGAAAAGAGGAAATGAACAGTAAGAAAAGAGAAGGCAGGAAAAGTATGTTAAAAAGAAAATAAAAAGAGGAACATTGGGACAAAAGAAAGAACGGAAAATAGATCATGAAAAAAGAAAGAAAACAACCAAAACAAAAATGAAAAAAAAAACAACACAAAGAAAAAACCCTAATCCTAACCCTGACACTAACCCTAATCCTAGCCCCTATTCCAAACCCCAATCCTAACCCTAATCCTAACCTTATCTCTAATCCAAACCCTAACTATAACCCTAGCCCTAATCATAACCCTAATCCTAACCTTATCCCAAATCCAAACCCTACCTATAACCCTAATCCTAATTATAACCCTAACCCTAATCATAATCCTAATCATAAACCTAACCCTAATCATAATCCTAACCTTATCCCTAATCCAAACCCTAATTATAACCCTAATCCTAATCCTAATTCTAATCCTAACTACAGCCCTAACCCTAATCCTAACCCTAATCATATCCCTAATCCTAATTTTAACCCTAACTTTAACCCTAACTATAACCCTTATCCCAATCTTAACCCTAATCTCAACCTTATCCCAAATCCAAACCCTAAATATAACCCTAATCCTAACACTAACCATGACTATAACTCTAACCCTAATCATACCCATAACCCTAACCCTCATTCTAATCCTAATCCTAATTATAACCCTAAACCCTTTCCTAACCCTAATTATAACTCTAACCATATTCTTAACTCTAATTATAACATGAACTCTTATTATAACCCTAACCCTAATTATAACCCTAACCCTAATTATAACCCTAACCCTTATTATAACCCTAACTATAAACCTAACCCTAATTATAACCCTAACCCTAATTATAACCCTAACCCTAATTATAACCCTAACCCTTATTATAACCCTAACTATAACCCTAACCCTAATTATAACCCTAACCCTAATTATAACCCTAACCCTAATTATAACCCTAACCCTTATTATAACCCTAACTATAACCCTAACCCTAATTATAACCCTAACCCTAATTATAACCCTAACCCTAATTATAACCCTAACCCTTATTATAACCCTAA